>VTFQ01000024.1:30928161-31105661 GCA_036281575.1 Ancherythroculter nigrocauda | reverse complement strand
TGTGTGTGTGTATATATATATATATATATATATATATATATATATATATATATATATATATATACAATTTTATTTAATTCACTGTATTGTTTAAAAATAGACATTACCACATTGTTGCACCAATTGTTTTTGAATTTTAAAATTTTACGTTTAATTGTATTGCTGTTTCTTTGTAATTATTCGTGAAATTTACTTTTAACATAGGTTAAAATTAATTAAAACATTTGTGAATTTACCTAGTATTAAACCCTAAAAATATATATATTTTTTAAGCTTTCTTTCAATTAACATGTTTTTTAATGAATGCTATTTTAATGTCACTTAGATACTTGTATTTTTCAAATGACTTTTTTTAATTAATTAGCAATAGTTAATAACACAGCTACATACAGTACAAATGAATGCAAACGTTATTTAAATATCACTTGCATTGATATTTTGCTGTTTAATGCAATGACATTCATATATTTTAAGTGTAACTAAAGTGTCTAAATACGTTTTGTGGTCACTGTATGTGTATAGAAACATTTTGCATCTCATGGACAGGCCCAGACGGGAATCTACAGACGTTTTCTGCATCTTCCGCACTGATTTTGGAGAAAAATCTACAGAATTCTGAGATTTATACAGTGTATATTCAATCAAACACCTTTATTGGTAGCTGAAGCATGAAAGAATCAAAATATTTTAGAAATTACCTCACAAGGGGAAGCAGATGTGCAGAACTTTGCGAACGAAAGCCGTTCCAATTCTGCGGAACTCTGTAGAACTTTCTTTGGAATTCTGTGGGTGTAGATTCCGTGTGGGTCTGAATGAAAGCGATGCGATTTTACGAACGAAACATCACAAAGACTCAGACGTGATGAGAGGTATGATACAAACCCAAATGAGATTTAACTCACAAATACACTGAGCTGAGTGAAACTAGGAAGAGAACGATGAAAATAGGAATAAACCAGCTTTGCACTCCAGAATGCTGCATCTTTCATCCTCTCTGCTGGAGGTCTCTCGCTCTGATGGTCAAAATGACGCGCTGGATTTTAATGCCCATTCTTGTCTTGATGACCACCAGCTCATCAAGCAGCGACTGTCATTCATGTCTCATGCAGGGGCTGCTGGACTGTGAATGTGCTTCACATCTCCCCTGAACACCATGTGTGTCCTGTGTCCGTTTCTGCTCTGCTCATGATCTCTGTGTGGGATTTTCCCGGGGTTTTTTTTTTCTTCTATTCCTCCCGGTCTGACTTCCTGTCCATTCCTCCATTCTCTCTTCCGCCCAGGTACACGTTCACTGGCATTTACACGTTCGAGTCGTTGATAAAAATCCTGGCGCGGGGTTTCTGCATCGGGCCCTTCACCTTCCTGAGGGACCCGTGGAACTGGCTGGACTTCAGCGTCATTGTTATGGCGTAAGTTATTATTTCCTGCATTATGTCAAATAAATTACCCCTTTGACCCCTCCATGTGGAAGTGAGAAATTATTGTTTTTATTTAATTCACTAAATGATCAAAAAATAGATATCACTAATAATTCATTTTATTTTATTTTACGAAGTTGTAAATAAAAATACGGTTAAAAAAATACTATTTCAGTCTTTCAACTTCAAAATTTCGCGTTTAATTCAATGTTATTTGCCGTTTCTTCGTAATTATTTGTGAGATTTATTTTAAAAAAAAAATTTTAAGTAAATAATACACCAATTTTTTGTTAGTGTATGAATTTGGAATAGACCCTAAAAAAAATAAATACAAAAAACACACACACACACATATATATATATATATTTATTTATTTATATGTGTGTGTGTATATATATATATATATATATATATATATATATATATATATCAAAAAATAGAAATTATAAAAACACTATTTTATTTATGAAGTTGTAAATAAAAATACGGTTAAAAAGCCTATTTCAGTCATTCAGCTTGAAAATTTCATGTTTCTTTGTAATTAATTATTTGTGAGATTTATTTTTTAGACCCTAACATATTTTTTTTTTTTTAAAGAGAGAAATTATTATTTTATTTAATTCACTATATTATCTAAAAACAAACATTACGACATTTTTGCACTGTAAAAATATTTTTCAATGTTGTAAATAAAGATTATTGAAGATTAAAGATTATATAAAGATTATTTCTACTTTGTAATGTTATATATATATATTATATATATATTAAAAACTCTAAAAATAGACATTAATAGACATTTGTAATTTTAAAATTTTACATTTAATTCTATTGCTGTTTCATTGTAATTATTTGTGAAATTTACTTTTAAAATAAGTTAAAATTAACTTTAAAAAATGTTTGATATTACTTTGTATTACACCCTAAAAATATATATATTTTTAATTAAATTCAATATATATATATATATATATATATATATATATATATATATATATATATATATATATATATATAAAATGTAATTTAATATATTTTGATATATTATCTAAAATAGGCATTACCACATTGTTGCACTTTTTAATTCTATAATAATTCTAATAA
Organism: Ancherythroculter nigrocauda; assembly: GCA_036281575.1. Lineage (NCBI taxonomy): Eukaryota > Metazoa > Chordata > Actinopteri > Cypriniformes > Xenocyprididae > Ancherythroculter > Ancherythroculter nigrocauda. Next base: position 31,103,138 of record VTFQ01000024.1, on the reverse strand, counting down.
TAATTTATTTTATTTTATTTTATATATTTTATTTATTGCTGTTTCATTGTAATTATACATGAAATTTACTTTTAAAATAGCTTAAAATTAACTTTAAAAAAAGTGTGAATTTACTCTGGATTAGACCCTAATATATATATATATATAATTTTTATTTAATTCAGTATATTATTTGAAAATAGACATTACCACACTGTGAGTTATTAAAATATTCATTCCTTTAAAAAAATAACTAGATTATGATATTTCCATTAGCACAATATTAAATAACTTTAGTAATCACAGCTCGTCATGATTGGCTGCTGTCGGATGCTGAGCAACAGAGATAATGAAACAATAACGCTGCTTTTGTTATTTTCAATAGGCTGTAATAATCTAATCTCAACCGCTTGACCCGTCAATGATAGAACTGAAATACGTCCGTATCGGTGATTAATTATTATGAGAGGTTGCGTGTAGGAGAGCGTGAGCACTTACCCCGTCCTTGACCCTAATCCCAAAACACACGTCGCCATGGCAACAGAAGTGAGCGTAGATGTGGACACGTTCCCTGGAGTCGCGGCATCATATGAATGTGTCATTGAGTGCCGTTCATATCCAAACAATATCATTTTCACCTCAGTTATGGGCCTGTTCACTTAAAAAGAACATTTAAAAACTGAAATATCCAGGGAATAAACTTTTAAAGATGCCTATGCATGGATAGAAATGGAAAATGTTTTTAGTCTTATAAAAGGCTTTAATATATTCAGCATATTAGAATGATTTCTGAAGGATCATGTGACACTGAAGACTGGAGTAATGATGCTGAAAATTCAGTTTTGATCACTGAAATAAATGACACTTTACTATATATTCACATAGAAAACAGCTGTTTTAAATGATAAAAATATTTCAGATTTTTACTGTATTTTTGATCAGATAAATACAACCTTAAAAATCGAACTAACACCAAACTTTTGAACGGTAAATATACATTTGCTACTGTACCTTTAAAATACCATGAACTCTTCTGTTAGAAAACAGATTTCTCATTATATGAACCTTTTTAGAGTTTATTTATTTCATTTGCACTGCAAAAAAATGTAATTTCTCTGTAAACGGCATGAATCGCAGCGCTCTCAGTGACCCTTACAGCAGCCGAGCGGTGATGAAGTGCTTATTTCTCGTTGGTCTTTATGGCTTTATTTCTCAAGCTTTAACAGGCCTGTTGTCCTTGAACTGGGAGTCTGAGCGACGTCAGATGGACCCTCAGGCTCGGCCGCTGCCCATAAGTCACGCTTGTATTGGGATGTTGACAGGAGCGCTAGCCGCCACTCCTGACTTCATTAAACCCAGACGGATGGCGGCCGAGCGGATAAATAATAAACGCTTACCTCCGAATACCAGGTTTCTATAGAAACTGAGCGCCGTACTTCATATTTTAATGCCGCCACATGTGATATAGTGTATCTTGAATACCAGCAGCTACAGTAATTTAATCAGGTTAATGATCAGAGAGGATGAAATTTGATATGGAACGTTATACGACTTCATCCCGTCTCTCAAAATCAAGGCAGCTACTAAATCTGTGCCAGCTTAAAGGGATAGTTCACCCAAAAATACAAAGTTCAGTGTTTCTGTCTTGTTTTCCAGTACAAATATCTAAACATCCTTAAATCAAGATGCATTTAGTGGAGAAGCAAAATGACTGAAGATATTAAGTCTTGTTTTCTAGAAAGTGTATCAAAATTAAGTGAATTTTTGCTTAAATTGGCAGATATTTGTTCTGCAAAATACAGTAATTAAATAATAAAAAATATTTTAAAATAAAAGCAACCAATATAAAACACTTGCTACAAAAGATGAAATATATATATATTTTTGTTATTTTAATATTTTATTCATGCATGTCATGTGACATCAGAAAATTGTGAATATGCAAATGTGTTGTTAAATAATTGAAATATTAACTTAAAATCTCAGGATGAATTCAAGAAAATATTTTAGCTGACAAAAAAGTTTGGGAATCCCTGAAAGCTTTGTGTGAATTTATGTTGCTATTTTGCTAAATAATTGTATGATTCTGTTCTTGAAAGCATCATCCCCATTTATTTTGATTGTATAGAAAATAATAAAATATAATAAATATAAAATATATATATAAAAAAAAAAATGTTCTGCGGAAGAACTAAAGCCATTTAGATAAAAAATAAATATATAAATAAATTAATAAATAAATGAACAAATTAAATAACTAATAATGAAAATATTAATAATAAATAAATTATATATATATATACATATAAAAAATCATTTATTATTTATTTATTTATTTATTATTAATATTTTAATTAATTATATACTTTGTTAAATTATTATTATTATTATTATTATTATTATTATCATAAATTAATTAATTTATGGAATTATTTATTTATTTTGTTATTTATTATTTATTTTGGGGTGGGGCTATTACTTAGAAATAGGTCAACTTTTTATAGCATTTATTAGTAAATAAATAAATAATAAAATATAAATTTTATATATATATATATATATATATATATATATATAAAATTTATTTATTATTAATATTATTAATTATTTATTTTTAATCTAAATGGCTTTAGTTCTTCCGTGGAACATAAAAAAATATTTATAATTTATTAATTAATAATATTAATAATATTATTTATTATAAGTTAATTTATGAATTAAGTTTTTTTTTATGTATTAATAAATACATTATTAATGGGGGGGGGGACTATTCCTTAAACATATTTTTGGGTGAACTATTTCTCTAAGGAAGCAAAATGTACAACATCATATGAGGTTGTTTAGTTTCCTAACACTTTAATTTTCTCCCTTTTTTCTCTTTCAGTTGTTTGTCCTCTTATCCATATAACTGTAATTTGATTCTGCAGGTTTCTAACTGAATTTATAAAAGTAGGCAATCTACAAGCCCTTCGAACGTTCAGGGTCCTCCGCGCTTTGAAAACTATTTCCGTAATTCCAGGTAAGACGTTCCTGAACCTGTGCGCCAGGACACAGTTTAAAGTGTTGCTCTATGTCCGAGTCCAATGGCAAAAAAATAAGCTAAGGAGTTTACCTGCATCCGGTTCCTCCCGCGTTGTGTTCTCCAGTCATCTCTTTCCCAGCTCCTGAAACTTCCCAGCATTCCTGCTTCATTCTCCGCTGTGTTGTTGTTTGCCTGTTGTTGGTGTTGTTGTCATTGTCTGTGCTCCAATTCTCGCTTATTGCAGATATGTTACTGAGTTTGTGGACCTGGGCAATGTCTCAGCGTTACGGACATTCAGGGTTCTACGAGCACTGAAAACTATCTCAGTCATCCCAGGTGAGAGGCCGACAAACGCCAAGGCCTGCAGTGCTAGTGGATGACCAAAACATTTCCAAAACACTTCTGGAAACATGCAGAATGTAGAAAATGAGACTTTTGAGTTGTGTGAAAACTGAAACCAGGCGCTTGACGTGGACAAAACCTCTCTAAAACATCAGACCAGACCAGCTTGACCTCTGGAAACCAATCAATCAGAGAGTTGCAGTGAGCAAATTGTGACAAAAAAGCTCTTTAGCTCCGCCCACTCTGGTGAAGCTCCGAAAATGATGATGATGATTCTTGGGATTGTAGTTATTTTGACTTGAGAACATGCAATTATTTTTAAAATAATCATGTTAATAGCTGAAAAACTACATCACCCATGATGCTGTACAGAAAATTCCACCAATCAGAGAGTTGCAGTGAGCAAATCATGGCAAAAGAGCTCTTTAGCTCCGCCCACTCCAATGAAGCACTGAAAATGATGTAATTGAATCAGTCTTGCGATGCTGTCAAAATGCTTTTTATTTCGATTGTCATTCGCAGTGATTCATGGGATTGTAGTTCTTTTGACTTTATAACATGCAATTATTTTTAAAATAATCATGTTAATAGCTGAAAAACTACATTACCCATGATGCTGTACAGAAAATTCCACCAATCAGAGAACTGCAGTGAGCATATCGCGGCAAAAGAGCTCTTTAGCTCCGCCCACTCCGATGAAGCACTGCAAATGAGGATGATTCTTGGGATTGTAGTTCTTTTGACTTGAGAACATGCGATTATTTGTAAAATAATCATGTTAATAGCTGAAAAACTACATTACCCATAATGCTGTAAAGAAAATTCCACCAATCAGAGAGTTGCAGTGAGCAAATCACGGCAAAAGAGCTCTTTAGCTCCGCCCACTCCAATGAAGCACCACCAGTCTTGCGATGCTGTCAAAATGCTTTTTATTTTGATTGTCATTCGCAATGATTCTTGGGATTGTAGTTCTTTTGACTTGAGAACATGCAATTATTTGTAAAATAATCATGTTAATAGCTGAAAAACTACATTACCCATGATGCTGTACAGAAAATTCCACCAATCAGAGAACTGCAGTGAGCATATCGCGGCAAAAGAGCTCTTTAGCTCCGCCCACTCCGATGAAATGAATCAGTCTTGCGATGCTGTCAAAATGCTTTTTATTTTGATTGTCATTCCCAGTGATTCATGGGATTGTAGTCCTTTTGACTTTATAACATGCAATTCTGACTTTAGAACACTCAATTTATCATGTTAGTAGCTGAAAAACTACATTACCCATGATGCTGTACAGAAAATTCCACCAATCAGAGAGTTGTGGTGAGCAAATCGCGGCAAAAGAGCTCTTTAGCTCCGCCCACTCTGGTGAAGCACTGCAAATGTAAATTGCAGTGTAATTGAATCAGTCTTGCGATGCTGTCAAAATACTTTTTTATTTTGATTGTCATTTGCAATGATTCATGGGATTGTAGTTCTTTTTCCTCATTGAAGCCATTAAGTGCACAGTCGTGTCCGATTTTCAAATATTTTTTTGCTTTAAATAAAATGTTGTAATTCACCTCATAGCTGGTTGGTTTGGTTATATTGGTTAACACTTTAACAATACTTTTTTAAATCCCTATGGGGGAAAAAAAACGGAACCAACGCCTCTGGAAAAAAAAAGACAGGTCCTGTTGCTCTCTGTCAAAGCTGTTAACATTAGACACTTAAGCGGCTTACAACAGGCACAACAGGTTGTAGAGTAGGTCAATCACACACAAGTGAAATTACATCAGGGCGGATGGTTCGAGTTACCTTTACCTGTCAGCGCAGGGTTCAGTTAACTCACCCTAAAAGTCTCATTGCACCGTGGTGTTGACATGTTAAAGGCATGGGTAGATGTAGAAGAACATGACTTTGCATGCTAAGCAGACGCTTCTTATGGAATCAGAAATATATATATATACTGTAGCTATACATACGAAACCAAAACACACATATATGCTTATATATATTAATGTATATTCCACATGAAAAGTGCAGGTTCTGGTTCCACAGAAGCGTCTGTTGTGAACTGTCACATTTTGTGTGCTTCCCGCACCCACAAATGTTTGTGAAGACAGACCTAGATGTCTCGTGCTGTGCTTGTGGTTTAATGTGGTTTGATTGATGCATTAATAATGTGATTCTGGGTTTGGCAACATTCAGAACTTAAGACCTGAATTGCAATAAACAAAACAAATCAACACAGTCACAAAAAAGATTTTGTGACAAATTAATAGTTACATTATTTTCAAATTAAATTTCTAAGTTCAATAACATGTAATTAAAAAAAAGAAACAAATCAAATATTTGTATATATTATTAATTAATATAATATATTATAAAAATATTTTATATTTTAATATAATATAAAAAGTATTAATATATTATTTTCATATTTTATTCTTGAGTATTTTGCATATATATATATATATATATATATATATATATATATATATATATATATATATATATATATATATTTTATTTTTTTTTTTAATGACTGTTCTGGATTCTGTTTGCTACATCAAATTCTGAATGGTGCACAACCCTGATGTGATCTGAAGAAATTACGATTGCTTTGATTTTATTACCTACCCAGAAGTTAAAATAAGTAAAAATGAGCATATACATTCTCACCTTGATTCTCACCTGCTGATTTCCGGGTGTTTGTCGCTCAGGCCTGAAGACCATCGTCGGCGCGCTGATTCAGTCGGTAAAGAAGCTGGCAGACGTCATGATTCTCACCGTCTTCTGCCTCAGCGTGTTCGCCCTCATCGGCCTGCAGCTCTTCATGGGGAACCTGCGGCAGAAATGCGTCCGCAGCACCGCACACTGTCTCAACACCACCTTACCTTCATACAACAACAGCACTTTCATCTGCAATAACAGAACCTGGTCCTCGCTAGAGGATTTTGTCACTAATGAAGGTCAGTGACTTAAAGACTTCTTCAAGTAGATCATCTTACTCTAAGTTTGAATGCTTAGCACAAACAATAGCTTCCATCTCATACATTAGGAGAAACTAGATAAAGAAAGTGTGGGTGGCCGTGCCGAACTCACCTCTGTGATCGTGGGGTGACGTGGGTGGCATCGCCGTGCAGTTGCCAAGGTCTTCTGAGTGGGTTTTAGTGGTTTTATACTGGTCCAAGTCACAAGAGTCCACCTTCAATCCTCTCTGATATTCTGGTGTCGAGATAAGATTAGACTGAGAATCCAGGAACAAGTAAAAACTGCTATAAAGTAAGATTATAGACCTATAAAATGATTGTGAAGCATTCAGGAGACTTTAGTAGAAGTCTCATTACTTTCTAGAAGAAACAGTTGAAATAATATACAAACCTAATTCCAAAAAAGTTGGGACACTGTACAAATTGTGAATAAAAACAGAATGCAATGATGTGGAACTTTCAATATTTTCAATATTATATTCAGAATACAACATAGATGATATATCAAATGTTTAAACTGAGAAAATGTATCATTTTAAGGGAAAAATAAGTTGATTTTAAATTTCATGGCATCAACACATCTCAAAAAAGTTGGGACAAGGCCATGTTTACCACTGTGTGGCATCCCCTCTTCTTTTTATAACAGTCTGCAAACGTCTGGGGACTGAGGAGACAAGTTGCTCAAGTTTAGGAATAGGAATGTTGTCCCATTCTTGTCTAATACAAGCTTCTAGTTGCTCAACTGTCTTAGGTCTTCTTTGACACATCTTCCTCTTTATGATGCGCCAAATGTTTTCTATGGGTGAAAGATCTGGACTGCAGGCTGGCCATTTCAGTACCCGGATCCTTCTTCTACGCCATGATGTTGTAATTGATGCAGTATGTGGTCTGGCATTGTCATGTTGGACAATGAAAGAGACGACGTCTGGATGGGAGCATATGTTGTTCTAGAACTTGGATATACCTTTCAGTATTGATGGTGCCTTTCCAGATGTGTAAGCTGCCCATGCCACACGCACTCATGCAACCCCATACCATCAGAGATGCAGGCTTCTGAACTGAGCACTGATAACAACTTGGGTTGTCCTTGTCCTCTTTAGTCCAGATGACATGGCGTCCCAGTTTTCCAAAAAGAACTTCAAATTTTGATTCGTTGCTTTCCATTACAGTAGCATTCCTGTATGTGATGCAGTGCCGTCTAAGGGCCCGAAGATCACAGGCATCCAGTATGGTTTTCCGGCCTTGACCCTTACGCACAGAAATTGTTCCAGATTCTCTGAATCTTTGGATGATATTATGCACTGTAGATGATGATAACTTCAAACTCTTTGCAGTTTTTCTCTGAGAAACTCCTTTCTGATATTGCTCCACTATTTTTCGCCGCAGCATTGGGGGGAATTGGTGATCCTCGCCCATCTTTACTTCTGAGAGACACTGCCACTCTGAGAGGCTCTTTTTATACCCAATCATGTTGCCAATTGACCTAATAAGTTGCAAATTGGTCCTTCAGCTGTTCCTTATGTACATTTAACTTTTCCGGCCTCTTATTGCTACCTGTCCCAACTTTTTTGGAATATGTAGCTCTCATGAAATCCAAAATGAGCCAATATTTGGCATGACATTTCAAAATGTCTCACTTTCAACATTTCATATGTTATCTATATTCTATTGTGAATAAAATATAAGTTTATGAGATTTGTAAATTATTGCATTCCTTTTTTATTCACAATTTGTACAGTGTCCCAACTTTTTTTGAATCGGGTTTGTAGCTGCGAGCAGCAATTATCAGGGTTCAAGCACTTTAAGGCCTTTAAGCACATAAAAAAGTTATAATGTTTTAATTAGCAAGCCTGTAACCATCTCAGTTATAGATGGAAAAGACCATTTACAGCCAATACAGGCAATTTACCATAGGAAGTTTATGGTTTATAAAGCTTTCTAATGGTTATCTAGGTTGAGCCAAATACCTAAGACTAGTTTGCCAAAGTTGGTTTTTGAAATAGTCTCCAATATTTAACGAACGATTCGATGGACAGCGGCGATCCTAGAGACAAAGTTGCTCAGAATGAGGAGTTCTACCATGTGGTACGAATGTCGTTGGCGTGTGTGAAAAAACACACGATCATTTACGCACGTGAAAAACGCAAAGGCGTGAAGGCCCAGCGAGTTTCGATCCAATCGGCCTCCGTTAACCTTATCTGATAGCTGCTCAAATTTTATTGGCCGATGCCGGACATGTTTTTTGAGATGCGTCAATGTCCTCATAGACAGTTATGGCACCTTGGATAAAGACACTGCATGCCAATTTTCAAGTCAATCGGATTAACAGTGAAGTAATAATAGCCATTTTCATGTTTTTTCCGGTTACAGTGCCACCAAGTGGCCAGTCATCGCATCCTTTTTCACACAACTACAGAATGAGCTCTTACATAGGTGTACCAAATTTGGTGAAAATATCTCATTCCGTTCACGAGTTATAGCCATTTTAGTAAAAGTGGCTCAACCCACTTGAAGCATTTTGGCCGTAGAGACTGTGAATCGGAATTTCAGTGTCTTTTTTGATAATTATTTACATTTAGACTCCAGAGAATCTTGCTGCACTGGTTTGGTTCCGATCAGGCCAAAAACCTAGGATTAGTTCGCAAAAGTATGTTTTTCAAAAAATCCAAAATACCTGAAAATTTCTAGTCTTTCTAATTTCTAATCTCTAGTCTACAAGTTAGTCATCTATTTTTTTTTTCTTTCATTTTTATTTATTTCTTTTTTCAGTCATACTTTTAGGTCAGTTACATAAAAAGGTAGATTGGTCTAATTAAATATTATAAGTAAGACTGATTACTCTTTGACTAACTGACTTGTTAAGAGTCTTAACATGATGTCTCTGTTTATGCATCTGACCCCTGGTTATATAATCATACTTGTTTGCTACTTACAGTTAGCTTTGATTGAATAAATACTGCAATAAAATAAAATACTCCAAACATAGTTATGCTGAACTAGTGGACTAAATCTGAATGAACCCTGCCTCCTCTGTCATACTGATCACATATTTAGATTGTAATATGAAGCATGTTGATCATAATTCTGCAGTTAAATGACTATACTCACAGAAGAGCCGACGTCTAAGATGAGATTCGCTCTTATTTTGGGTTGGTCTCATTTCATTAGAATAGCAATTAGGACAGTGCTGGCACTCGATAAGTTGACCTGCAGAACACAGATGTAGGACACAGACAGAAATAGACAAGACGCTTTCTCCTGATGTGCTTCGTCATGGCATTCATGGTCCAAAACACAGAGAACCAAAACACTCCTCCTGAATTTAAAGCATTTCACATGTTTGAAAGATCTGATGGAGATTTGTGCCAAAATATTAATCAAAATTAAGTGAGTTTAAAACAAGAAAATCACCTTAATTCAAGGAGGAAACTAGTTTATTGTTCTGACTCCATTGGTAGATATTTGTGATTGTTTTAAGCAAAACATGTTTTCCGTAAAACAAGACTCTATCTTCAGTCATTTTGCTTCTCAAGTAAATGTGTCTTGGTTTAAGAATGTTTTGATATTTGTACTGGAAAAGCAGATAAAAATATTGAGGAAGAAAATCATTTTTTGCAGTGTATCAGCTGCAAGACTTGATTCGATCCAAAGGCTTGAAAAAAAATAATCAAATGATTTATATACAAACATTTAAATTGCACATAAGGCAGTTTTAATAATAATAAAGTTATTATAAAACGTTTTTATTGACATAAATACATTTCTACTCCAATTTGTTGTTTTCACGATGGATTCATTCAAACATATATTAAATATTGAAGAACAGGTTAAGGAAAAAATATAATGAAGTGCCTAATTTTTTCTAGCTAACTAATGAGTTCATGGTCATTGAATGGCTTTTTTGAGGTAAATGTGACGTGACATTGTTTACAAGCTGTAATATTGACGTCTTTCTGTGGTTGAAACACTTGTTGTGCGATTACTCGAGACATGATTCATTTCAGTAAGTTGTACTGAATCTTTCAACATTCCTTCTGATGTTCATTCATGTTTATTTGGTGCTATAACTAGTAGTAAAGAGGAAAAGATGTCAGTTCACAAGCCGCTACAGCGATCCGTCACCACAAAATGTTATTTTTTGTTTGAATTATGTTGTAAAACTGGCTGATTGTCAAATTATTATTATTGACAAATACATTTCTACTCCAATTCGTTGTTTTCATGATGGATTTATTCAAAAATAGGGTGAAATTCAGGCTGATTGGGACACTTTTTCCAATTCATCTCAATGGCAAAAAAGTGTCCCAATCACCCTGAATTCACCCTATTTTAAATATTGAAGGACAGGCTAAGGAAAAAATATAATGAAGTGCATATATTTATCAAAACGCCTCATTTTTCTAGCTAACAAATGAGTTTATGGACATTGATTTTTTTTAGGTAAGTGTGATGTGACATTGTTTACAAGCCGTATTATTGATGTCTTTCCGTGGTTTAACTCCCTGAGGTCTGAAAACGCGCTGGCACGTTTTGCAGGGTTTTTTTCACATTGCAGCAAAACAGACTTAAAATACTCCGTCATTTTTTGTCATAGAGACATAAGTAATATATCAATTGAAACTATAGAATATCTTCTTTTATTTGTATACACTCAGAGTAAAAACAATATGTTGTGCTTTTTGCAAAATAAAGAAAACTAAAATGATGCATGATCTGTCCTCTCTGAACAAAGTTTAATCTGATAGTTCTCAGAAAATGAACTATAACTTAGTGAATACTAATCACAAAAAAATTAGACTTATGTCTAAAGACACGTTGAAATGTCAGGTTTTAAATCATGTAAGTCATATCGAAAACAAAAATTCTGTGTTTATGTAATCTGTATGAAAAGAGAGCCATGTCAGAAGTCCGTGATTCAGCTCATTATCCGCTAATGCGGCCACGCCCACGGAGCCAGCGCTATTCAGAGGCAAATTATGAATCAATGCAGGCATACATCGTCTCAATCATGTATTTATTGTCTTGAAAAGTGTTTATCTGTATGTAAAAGCCATGGTTAGCCACCTCTGGAAGACATGCCGTTAGTTCCTGATATGTCCTCTTCTTCTTTAGAATAATTTGTGGACTAAAGGTGTACAGAGCGCCCTCCGACTGCAAGTATGAATTGAAAACACCAGCGCTCATAGTGATGACAATGAATATAGAATAAATATAACTCCTCTGTATAGAAAATTTACATAAACATATGAGAATCCATCAATATTTCTCCAAATGTGCATGCTTTTCAACTAAAAACCTATATTCAGACTCTTTGCATCACAGAAATACATTATATTTTAAAGAATATAATAGAATACCATTATTTTAAATTGAGCTGAGACATGATTACAGAAGTTTTTTTCACAGCCTACCTGACTGAAAGGCCTCATTATTATGCAGCACCATTAGAGGTTCTTTATGCGATTCTTTTGTCTTCTCAGGTGTAAATGACCCATTATTCATGATGATTCACGCCTCCACGCATACTGTTTCTTGACAAAAATTGTCTTACAAAAACTAAATCAATATATTGTTTTATATGAACAAGTAGGCATTATAATTTTTACATAATTTTGAAGCAAAAACTCTAGTCTATAATCTCCAATACCCAGAAGTCTTGTGAACACAGATTTAATATACTTTTTTTGGCCTTATTTCAGTGACTTAAGTTTTTTGTTTTTTCAATAAAAAAACATGCATAAACGCATAAACGTTATTCCTTCAAAAACACAAACACGTGCATACATGTTCCTCACATATTATGGTAGCCTAGTTTGTGCTGAATACAGTGTAATGACACTTTTTCCATTAATATGTTTATGAACAACTGAAAAAAGCACAAATGTCAGGGCATGTCAAAACTTCTCCAGGCCCCAAATCAGCCTCAGACTCCAGAGGGTTAAACACTCGAGACATGATTCATTTCAGTAAGTTGTACTGAATCTTTCAACATTCCTTCTGATGTTCATGTTTATTTGGTGCTGTAACTAGTAGTAAAGAGGAAGAGATGATCGGTTCACAAGCCGCTACAGCGATCCGTCACCACAAAATGTTATTTTTTGTTTGAATTATGTTGTAAAACTGGTATTTTTTGAATGCTGAGACTTTGTTTTTATATTCAAAGCAGGAAAGCACAAAGATTTGTTCATTTATAAGCAGAAGAAAGCATAAACTAAAAGATTGATTCTTGGGATTTAAGAATCGATATTGGTTCATCAAAATGAGAATCGATTAAAAATCGAGAAATCGATATTTTTAACTTAACCTTAATCACTTGTATAATCAAAAGCAACTTAATAGCAATCAAACACAATACGTTCAGGCTGATAACCTTTCCCGCTGAGCGCTCCGGTCCACACAGGACAGACACTTAAGGTTATGCTGAAACACAGAATGCCGACAGCTGGACGGTCATAACGGGGTGCCTGCCAAACACGAGCGGAGGCGTTTCCCCCTCCGGCCTCCATCGCCAGCGGCTCTCGAGCCTGGAGTGATGGGACCGAGAGAGCGAGAGACAGCGGGAAAATGAGAGCAGATAAAATGGAGGGCTCAGGATACCAACCTGAGGCTGCTGTACATGTAATCTCTCAGCCACTCTCTTTAGCTGCGGGAAAAACACTCGCAAGTTCACTCAGCGGTGTGCATCTCAAAGTAGCGCTAAACAATGAATGTTTCTGTCACACCCAAATATATTGATTGCAATGCTGAGAACTCAAGCTATTCATAATCTAAAGTAGTTCGGCTAAAGTTAAATTGAAGCTTTTAAGGGGCTGGCATGTTTTTAAATACGTAACTATCCAATTATGTAATTTATAATTTAAGATTCTGTATCAGAGCTGGATTTTTCTAGCACATAAACAATGGCAGCTTTTGCATTAAACATGACATTTCTGTTACGTTTGAATAGTAAATGCTGTCACTTTAATTGAGATTTATTTAAATACAACCAAAAACACTCAAATGCCAGCTTTACACTGTGTTTTTGAGAGATGCAATTAGTCAGAAATCATTTGCAGCATTTGCCTTTTTTGAATCTCAGATTCTATTTTTTCATTCTTCCAGATAATTACTTCAAAGTGGAAGGAGCCAAGGACGCCTTAATATGTGGGAATGCAAGTGATGCTGGGTAAGTTTAATGTGCTTTAATGTGTTTTGATTGAATTGCATAAGACACTTGAGGTTGTGGTACATTTGTTTTACTGTGGTATTTTACTTAATTAACAATGGTTTCATACATATAATGTATTAGATGTAAACTGTTTACGATTACCCAGCAATATACTGTATCCAAAACACTCTCATCACTGTAAAAATTTCCACCTAACATAAAAACTTAAGTTTAGTTGCTACCTTAAATTTTTTAAGTATAATCAAATTGGACCTATAAGTCATTTCAACTTAAATTATACTAAACTGATGTGATTTGAAACAGATGGAAGATTGTGAGTGAAAACCATGTTTAGTCATTAACGTATTTCAAATGTGGCTCAGCCAATCAGAATTTAGGGGCGGGACTATCCATGTTCTAAAAGTGAAATTAACACTTTTGAATGTCCAAACTACATTTGGAAAGGCAACTAATGTGTGACAGCTGCTATAAAAGGCCATAACGGATCTAGGAGGCCGTCAGTGTTGAGTCTGACTAAAGTAAATATAGTTGTGTGTCTCTTTGAAGCGTCTGACTCAGCAGAACTGCATGTACATGTACAGTGTGAGTCAGTGGCCTTGATTAACTCTCCGCCACATCCAGACAACAATGAAGCCCTTCGATCAAAAATGAGGGTGTTTGTGTGAACTGGCCCCGAACTGCTTTTTTCATGATATTTACTCAAACTAATCTTTGGGAGTCAATTTGACCTGCAAAACAAAATTGAGTTGTCAGAAATAATGGGATATTTTTTAGAAATTTTGTGACAAATTCTCATTTAGGATCATGAACATGTCATAAAATTGTCATAAAATTCTGACGGTTTTGATGTTCGTGGGTCAATTTGAACCGCAATTTCATGGTCAACCGCAGTGGCGCAGACCCAAAATAAAAGCAAATAAAATGATGTATTTTTTATGTCAGTTTCTCAACTACCCTCTGAGGGTATTTAAATTTACATATGTGCATTTGGCAGAAACTTTAATCCAAAGAAATGTACACTGTATTGAAGGCGTATATTTTTATCAGTTTAAGTGTTAATTTTGCTAAGAATCAAACATGATTTTGCGGCTGCTTCAAGAAAGCACACAAAAATAAAACAAAAACATTTAAAATAAAAAATTAAAAATTTTAAATAAAAAAATTAAATACAATACTATAGAAGCTTGTTTCAGACATGAGATAAAAAATAAAAAAGGTAACCGACTTTTTATCTCATAATTCTGACATTTTTCTCGCAAATTGTGAAAAATAAAGTCAGAATTGCGAGATATAAAGCCAGAATTGTGAGATAATCTAACAATTACGTGTTATAATGTCCAATTGTGAGAAAAAAAAATGTCAAAATTGCAACTTTTTATCTCGCAATTCTGACTTTATATCACGCAATTCTGACTTTATAACTAGCAATTCTGACTTTATATCACGCAATTCTGACTTTATAACTCGCAATTCTGACTTTATATCTCGCAATTCTGACTTTATAACTCGCAATTCTGACTTTATATCACGCAATTCTGATTTTATATCTCGCAATTCTGACTTTATAACTCGCAATTCTGACTTTATAACTCGCAATTCTGACTTTATATCACGCAATTCTGACTTTATATCTCGCAATTCTGACTTTATATCTCGCAATTCTGACTTTATAACTCGCAATTCTGACTTTATGTCTCGCAATTCTGACTTTATAACTCGCAATTCTGACTTTATATCTCGCAATTCTGACTTTATAACTCGCAATTCTGACTTTATAACTCGCAATTCTGACTTTATATCTCGCAATTCTGACTTTATATCTCGCAATTCTGACTTTGTAACTCGCAATTCTGAATATATATCACGCAATTCTGACTTTATAACTCGCAATTCGGATTTTATATCTCGCAATTCTGACTTTATAACTCGCAATTCTGACTTTATATCACGCAATTCTGACTTTATATCTCGCAATTCTGACTTTATATCTCGCAATTCTGACTTTATAACTCGCAATTCTGACTTTATAACTCGCAATTCTGACTTTATATCTCGCAATTCTGACTTTATAACTCGTAATTCTGACTTTATATCTCGCAATTCTGACTTTATATCTCGCAATTCTGACTTTATAACTCGCAATTCTGACTTTATATCTCGCAATTCTGACTTTATAACTCGCAATTCTGACTTTATATCTCGCAATTCTGACTTTATAACTCGTAATTCTGACTTTATATCTCGCAATTCTGACTTTATATCTCGCAATTCTGACTTTATAACTCGCAATTCTGACTTTATAACTCGCAATTCTGAATTTATATCACGCAATTCTGACTTTATAACTCGCAATTCTGACTTTATATCTCGCAATTCTGACTTTATAACTTGCAATTCTGACTTTATATCACACAATTCTGATTTTATATCTCGCAATTCTGACTTTATGTCTCGCAATTCTGACTTTATATCTCGCAATTCTGACTTTATGTCTCGCAATTCTGACTTTATATCTCGCAATTCTGACTTTATATCTCGCAATTCTGACTTTATAACTCGCAATTCTGACTTTATATCACGCAAATCTGACTTTATATCTCGCAATTCTGACTTTATATCTCGCAATTCTGACTTTATAACTCGCAATTCTGACTTTATATCACGCAAATCTGACTTTATAACTTGCAATTCTGACTTTATATCTCGCAATTCTGACTTTATAACTCGCAATTCTGACTTTATATCTCGCAATTCTGACTTTATAACTCGCAATTCTGACTTTATATCTCGCAATTCTGACTTTATAACTCGTAATTCTGACTTTATATCTCGCAATTCTGACTTTATATCTCGCAATTCTGACTTTATAACTCGCAATTCTGACTTTATAACTCGCAATTCTGAATTTATATCACGCAATTCTGACTTTATAACTCGCAATTCTGACTTTATATCTCGCAATTCTGACTTTATAACTTGCAATTCTGACTTTATATCACACAATTCTGATTTTATATCTCGCAATTCTGACTTTATGTCTCGCAATTCTGACTTTATATCTCGCAATTCTGACTTTATGTCTCGCAATTCTGACTTTATATCTCGCAATTCTGACTTTATATCTCGCAATTCTGACTTTATAACTCGCAATTCTGACTTTATATCACGCAAATCTGACTTTATATCTCGCAATTCTGACTTTATATCTCGCAATTCTGACTTTATAACTCGCAATTCTGACTTTATATCACGCAAATCTGACTTTATAACTTGCAATTCTGACTTTATATCTCGCAATTCTGACTTTATAACTCGCAATTCTGACTTTATATCTCGCAATTCTGAATTTATATCATGCAATTCTGACTTTATAACTCACAATTCTGACTTTATATCTCGCAATTCTGACTTTATATCTCGCAATTCTGACTTTTTAACTCACAATTCTGACTTTATATCTCGCAATTCTGAATTTATATCATGCAATTCTGACTTTATAACTCACAATTCTGATTTTATATCTCGCAATTCTGACTTTATAACTCACAATTCTGACTTTATAACTCGCAATTCTGACTTTATAACTCGCAATTCTGACATCATAACTCGCAATTCTGACTTTATAACTCACAATTCTGACTTTTTTCTCGCAAATTGTGAAAAATAAAGTCAGAATTGCGAGATATAAAGCCAGAATTGTGAGATAATCTAACAATTACGTGTTATAATGTCCAATTGTGAGAAAAAAAAAAGTCAAAATTGCAACTTTTTATCTCGCAATTTTGACTTTATATCACGCAATTCTGACTTTATAACTCGTAATTCTGACTTTATATCTCGCAATTCTGACTTTATATCTCGCAATTCTGACTTTATAACTCGCAATTCTGACTTTATAACTCGCAATTCTGAATTTATATCACGCAATTCTGACTTTATAACTCGCAATTCTGACTTTATATCTCGCAATTCTGACTTTATAACTCGCAATTCTGACTTTATATCATGCAATTCTGATTTTATGTCTCGCAATTCTGACTTTATAACTCGCAATTCTGACTTTATATCATGCAATTCTGATTTTATATCTCGCAATTCTGACTTTATGTCTCGCAATTCTGACTTTATATCTCGCAATTCTGACTTTATATCTCGCAATTCTGACTTTATAACTCGCAATTCTGACTTTATATCACGCAAATCTGACTTTATAACTTGCAATTCTGACTTTATATCTCGCAATTCTGACTTTATAACTCGCAATTCTGACTTTATATCTCGCAATTCTGAATTTATATCATGCAATTCTGACTTTATAACTCACAATTCTGACTTTATATCTCGCAATTCTGACTTTATATCTCGCAATTCTGACTTTTTAACTCACAATTCTGACTTTATATCTCGCAATTCTGACTTTATATCTCGCAATTCTGACTTTATAACTCACAATTCTGACTTTATAACTCGCAATTCTGACTTTATAACTCGCAATTCTGACTTTATATCTCGCAATTCTGAATTTATATCATGCAATTCTGACTTTATAACTCACAATTCTGACTTTATATCTCGCAATTCTGACTTTATATCTCGCAAT
Organism: Ancherythroculter nigrocauda; assembly: GCA_036281575.1. Classification (NCBI taxonomy): domain Eukaryota; kingdom Metazoa; phylum Chordata; class Actinopteri; order Cypriniformes; family Xenocyprididae; genus Ancherythroculter; species Ancherythroculter nigrocauda. The sequence goes on along the minus strand of VTFQ01000024.1, from coordinate 31,085,052 downwards.
TCTGACTTTTTAACTCACAATTCTGACTTTATATCTCGCAATTCTGAATTTATATCATGCAATTCTGACTTTATAACTCACAATTCTGATTTTATATCTCGCAATTCTGACTTTATAACTCACAATTCTGACTTTATAACTCGCAATTCTGACTTTATAACTCGCAATTCTGACATCATAACTCGCAATTCTGACTTTATAACTCACAATTCTGACTTTATAACTCGCAATTCTGACTTTATAACTCGCAATTCTGACATCATAACTCGCAATTCTGACTTTATAACTCGCAATTCTGACATCATAACTCGCAATTCTGACTTTATAACTCGCAATTCTGACATCATAACTCGCAATTCTGACTTTATAACTCGCAATTCTGACATCATAACTTGCAATTCTGACTTTATAACTCACAATTCTGACTTTATATCTCGCAATTCTGACTTTATATCACGCAATTGCAATTTTAAATCTCACAACTGCAAAGAAAAAAGTCAGAATTGTGAGATAAAACATCACAAGTACCTTTTCATTTTTTTATTTAGTGGCGGAAACGAGCTTCCATACAATACTGTTTTATAATATTAATTTTTTAAAACAAATAGTTAAGAAATAGTTGTTAAATACAGTTTTAAAAATAATTTGTTCTCATATTTATTTATTTTTGTGAGTATTAATATTAAAGATTTACTGTTTTTACCTGATTTTTCATAAATTTTATTGAATCCAATTAGGGATTACCATAATACAAGGACGCTGAAAAAAAGGCAGATTTTCACTCAGTAATTGCTAGTAAATTTCACAAATATTCACAAAGAAACAGCAAGTAAAACAATGAATTAAATTGAATTAGAAAAAAAGACTGAAATATTATTGTAAAACACTCCAATAATCTTTAGAAAATCATTTTACTGTGCAGTTGAAATTAAATGTATAAAGCTAGAATCTGTATTCCTTTCTATAGTGCTGAATAAATATAATAATTCCAGTATGATGGACAACTTGCTAGTGTGAAATAGCTCAGAGGAATGTCAGCGCATATGTTTGCTGATTGTATATGAGTGTGTGCGAGCGCATGGCAGCTGGCCGTACATTACCGCATTAAAGCGTCTCCTCTTGAGGGATTTGTACAGTATGTGCTCATGGTCATATCTCTACTTACATAAACTCTCCCCGTGGGAACCTCAAGAACTCACTGATAAACATGTGGTACAAGAGAACCAACTTAAATGAGTCATGCCATCTTCGGTCTCGTACACTCCAGGCCTGTTTTTGAAGAAAATGAGCAGCGTTTTTTGAATAAAAAAATAAAAAATAGCCAGACTTTAATGGACTTGGAGAAATCATTATCCCTCTGATGCTTCTAGGATTTCACTCCTCGATTGCCGTTCTGTGGGATTCAACGTTTTGAGGCTCTGCAACATGTTCTGTCTAAGCGTCTGGAAAGTTAGTCCTCCGTCGCCGGCAGCTGCACTCGTTCTACGAGAATCAAATGGATAGAACATTATCTTAAAAGCGAGTGCTAATCGATAACGTGATATTTCAAAAATCCAGAGCATTTTTGCAGTGGAATATATTGAACATGTAATGGAAAGTGCGAGACGTTCTCTCTGAGTTATCGGGCCGCGGATGTGAAGGTCTCTCTGCCTAATGGGCCGTTGGTGTGAATTACGACGTGGCCTGTAGATGTTGATTGTAACATCTGGCCGAAGCCAGAAAGACACAAAGGACAAATCCGTCTGTCTTCCGGCGTGATAACAGGCCTCAAACAGACAGACGCGTGTCCACCTCTGATAAAACAGCGCTTGGAAACTGATACAACGTTTGTCTAGAAGGTGTGATACATGCCTGTTAAAGGGATTGTGGTTTATTCAGCACTTTATGAGGGTCAACTGGCTTCGCAAAACAGATTCATCAGTGTTCAGAAGATGTTTTTTGAAACAGTCAAAGCTACTAGTTACTTATGAGTTCAATTAATCGTATGGGTAGCAAAAAGTAGCTTATTACATTAAACAACATTTGCACATATAAATTTACACTAAATAAAACCAATAAATCATTTACAGGGTTAAGATGTTAAGTCAGAAATGTTTCAAAATTAAGCTTAAAACAATAACAAAAAATAAAGTTAATTCAAAGGAAAACGAGTTTCATTTTTCTAAACCCATATATGTTATATTTTTTTACCAGAAAACAAGACTTAATATCATATTAAGTCATTTTCCTTGACTTGACTAAAGAATATTTAGATGTTTGCACTGGAAAACAAGACAAAAATACTTAATAGAAAATTTTCAGCTGTTAAAGGTGCAGTAAGTGATTTCTGAGAATCGTTGTTGATATCTGAAATCACCAAAACAAACACGCCCCTACCCAAAAGGATCACACCCCTTTCATGAAAGCTCCTCCCCCAAATTCACAAACATGCTATGCAGCACAGGCTCCTCCCCCCTTGTGAATGGACACGCCCCTTTCTGCTGATTGGCTACAAATGTGTTTTGGTACTCGGTCCGACCCACTTTTGACAGCGTTTCACAGAAATCACTTACTGCACCTTTAACGAAATAAGACGTTACATGCAATTGATTCGTTACATGAAATTGATTTGAACGAACTGATTCGCAAAAAAGACATCCAAAATTGCATACTATGTAAAACTACCTTCTCGAATGTTAAAAAACTATGTTCTATATAGTATGAATGTGTATAGCATGAATGAAAACTACATCCGCCATGTGACCTACAGCGTCAGTTGAGTCACAAGTCCTCTCCCATGGCCTCATGGGATAGTAAAGTGTCCGTCATATGCACACTTCAGAATCTCACCGGAAGTAGTAGATCATCCGGGTACTTTTTTCCTACTCTTATATGAGTACTGTGAATTTGTACTCACATATTGTTTTTCGTCTACTATATAGCATGCAAGTAAACATATTCGAACGCAGCACAGATTTCCTAGTGCATACTATGAGAGAAACGACTCTCGGTTCACCTCAGTTTGAACAATTGTAAATCTGTGTGCACAAACGATGTGACTGTAATGTAAAGTTTTGTGACACTAAATCTGTTACTGTCACAAAATGGACAAATGTAGTCATATAACATCTGATAATACATATCATTCGTTTCTATTGTTAGAAACACAAAACCAATATAAACGGTCTCAGTCAGCGTTATATAATTCGCTCCACTGTCTGCTAATGGTGGTATATAAATATTTTCGTAGAGGACGTCAACACGTAATCATTGACCTTCATCTAAGCTCAAACAGTGGCCACTCATGCCGACTGAGAGCTCAATTTTATCACTCAGTGATTTTCTTGGAACTCCAAACATCTCGATTAAAATGTCGTGGTAATTATAGGGTGTTGGTGGACATTCATTAAAACAAGAGTCTATTAATAAACTGTGATTAGGCTGTATTTTGAAAGCACTATATTTGACCTTAATGATGCTTACTGAGAGGTCACTCAGATGGAACTAAAGGTTCACTCAGAATAGCTCAGTAATATGCAACCAAATCTAACAGACTAACAGCTTAATGGCTTTTTAATGGTCAGATTTCTTAGTCGTAAAAAAGTTAATGTGCAGCATCATCTGCACCTCATACATACATAAACATATATATATATATATATATATATATATACACATACTATATATAGCATATTATAATTTATATATACATGTGTATAAACTGCTATACTCTCTCTCTATATATATTTATACACCCATATACATTACATATACAAATATACAAATGTACATATATATATATATATATATATATATATATATATATATATATATATATACTGTATATATACTGTATATATGTACACATACACATACACATACATACATATACATATACAGTATATATACATACTACAATAACTATATATATACACACATATATACATACATATATGTTATATATATATATATATATATATATATATATATATATATATATATACTCACTACAATAGACTATATACACAGACACGCACACACACATATACATACATATATATTGTATATACATATATGTTTATGTGTAATATACTATATATGTGTGTGTATATATATATATATATATATATATATATAGTATATTACACACATATATACATAACACATTTATGTGTGTGTATATATGTGTGTAATATACTATATATATATATATATATATATACACATTGTATATTTTCTATTGTAGTATGTAAGTATATACAGTATATATTATTTACATTTACATATATATAGTCTACTGTAATATATATATATATATATACACACATACACACATACATACATACAGTACATATATATATATATATATATATATTAAACTAAATAAAAATATGGCCTATATACTCTAATGTTTGAGAGAAGCACATGTTTTTGCCCTGAAAGAGACACTCTTGTTTCATTGTTATCAGTATGATTAATATCTCCATGTGTAGGTCATACAGCACATGGCTTTATTCAAAGCTGCCGTTCTTCATGTCAGTGTGTTTGTTTCCCTTGTTCGTTTATTTCCCTCGGGGATCAATTAAGTCAATTAATCCAGCGGTCTTATTTTAGCCATTGTTAGTGTGCAGGCGCAGCTCTCTGGTCACCTTGTGAACCTGGATGGAAACCTGAGTTGAAGGCTGACGGCGCTTTCAAACAGAAGCCGTTCACCTCGTTTCACCTCCTCTGTTATTTGAAGGGTGGACGGCGCTCTGTTGAAGTCTCCTTCGCTCTATCTGCGTCTCGCTGCCAACTACTGGATCAAACTATGAGAAGAGGACGGGATTTCTGATGAACTCCCTCCTCCACTCACCTCCTATATGCTCGGGAGCATTTGCCAAAAGAAAAGTTTGGAAAACAGTGATATTTCTTAGTTGGTCCTGGTGTCTAGTAGGGCTGGATGATGTTGCAAGAACGTCTCAGGTTATGACTATAACCATAGTTCCCTGAGAGAGGGAACGAGACACTGCGTCCCGACACAGTGCAAGTTCCCTCGAAAGGGAACATTATTTTCAGCCTTATGACAATATTCAAAATACATATCTTGATAATGCTCTGAAAATGCAGTTTTTTGTCAAACATTTACAGTGTCTTCAGTTTATTCAGAGATGATGCAATGATCATCATGTCCAATCTAATCCAAAACTGTGGCTTTTGTCTCCTGGCATCAAGCTGATGCCAACCGAACTCAAGCCCTGGTCGTCTATATTACTTTTCCTAAATATATCAGCATCATCTTCATACAATAAAGCATCGATGGCTCGTCATCCGAGCTCTCTTTGTCTCTTTGTTACTGTATTCCGTTATCCTGATACATTTAATCTTGCCCGTGTCAATCCGGTTGATCAGAGCTGCCATCTGATCCCAGCAGAAGCATTCAGAGATCAGAGTCCCAAAGGAAGTAACCTTGAGTACATCTTGGCTCATAACAACATAACAGTTATTCAAACAGGGCAGCGATACAGAAACAACACACAGGCCTGCATATTGGTTTACACAAACGGCACCAACAGAAATTCCCAAAGTCCATCCACCTTTCCTATTCTCGGGACCCTAACAGGGCAGAGGGACTCTCTAGTGCCCGAAATAGACCATGTTAAAATGCTTTGTGTCCCCGCAATGCGATCCCAGCTGCCAGTGTGCTGAGAGGGGCTTCTTTGACAAATTCTCCAAGTGACTCTGTGCTGTGATTCAATGACAACTGAACAATACAGATCACTGATGGAGCTGATACAAGATCCAGTGGCAGATTCGGCATTTCTGCTCATAAACATCCTTAAAACAAGGTTCGCTTTAAAGCGAAATTGCACAAGACTCGTTTTTAGAGAATATTCTTTGACTAAATCAAGAAAAAAGTAAAAAGATTCATTCTCTGAAAACAAGTATTAGTATTTTGCATAATGTTTTAGTGATGTTTTAGAAAACTAGACAAAAACAATACTGAGTACATTAGTTATTGCCATCATAAACTGGGACACAAATAATAATAATAATAATAATAATAATAATAATAATAAAAATATATTATTATGTTTTATTTTTTACTGGAAAACAAAACAAAAAACCATGATGAAATAATACCGATTAAATATTAATTAAAACGTTTTTTTAAATTTTTTATTGTTAATAAAAACCATATCTACATAATCAATAACAATAAAATAATTTATTTCTTTACTTTTTTTGATTTTTTATACTGGAAAAGAAGACAAAAATACTGAAAATACTTTTAAAATACATGATGAAATAATACTGATTAAATATTAATTAAAAAGTTTTTTATTTTTTTTTTATTGTTGATAAAAACTATATCTACATAATCAATAAAAAGTAATAATTTATTTTACCTTACTTTAAAAAAATACTAATATTTTTTCATCAATATTTAATCAGTATTATTTCATCATGATTTTAAATAGTTGTATTGTTGAAATCATGATGAAATAATACTAAATAAATGTAAATAAGACTAAAAAAGTAATTTTTTATGTCAAAAAACATAAAAAATAATAAAAAACTTTAACAATTGAACAATCATTTATTCCATTATTCTTTTCTAATAAAGTTTTTTCCTAGAAAACAAGACAAAAATACTGATTAAATGTTGATTTTAAAACCATGCCGAAATAATACTGATAAAATACTGAATAATAATGAAAACGTTTTATTTTTTTGTCAATAAAAATACCTGCATAATCAATAATAATAAAAAAACAACAACTTAACAATTTAAGTATCATTTATTCCATTATTTCTTTTCCTAGAAACATGACCAAAATAATGTTTTTAAAACCATAATATAAATTATAATATAATATAATACTACATATATATACATTGACAACTGAACTATCACTTTTTTTCTTTCCGGTGAAGTTCGTTGTAAGCACAAGCTGGGTCAGAGAACATGTTCATCGTGTGCCCACACGAGAAAGGAAACCGCAGTTGATATCAGTGCGTCTGGGGTCCGAGGGCCCCTGTCCAAATCGAATTGAAGTGGGGCCCGTCCATTAGCACGTCCTTCAGGGACACGGTGAGGTGTCTGAGTGCGATAGTGCCCGTCACCCGCACCCTCACACTTTCAGCATGCCAGCCTGCTGAGAGCCGCTTGCCGCCTGCCCGAATGGAGCGACTGGTAAAAGACGGCTGGCAGGGGCCTCAGAAACGGGCACAGACGCGAACCGCTGGCGCCACCAGCCTTTCAGTTAGTCATAGACGAAGTGTTCAAAGATCGCTCACCTTTGATGTCTATGTTAAAGGTCCTTCAGGACACCTATTCACGTTCATCTTTTTCACGTGTGTTTATTGTCGCTGTTTGAGCAGGAAAAAGTCTTCTCTATATCAGTGTCAGTGTTTCTGAACTCCCTGAAACGCCTCCATCTTGAGTTTTCTTCACAAAATTCCTCATTTTAATAATTCATGCGCAGAATAAAGGGGCGGAGCCTGGTTGAGTTAGTTAGTAGTGTGTTGAAACTGGCGGTTATGGTAAGGGGCGGGAATTTCCCCAAACACCAATCACAACACACTGCTCCAGTCGACCAATCAGAGCACACTGTGCTTTTCAGAAGGCGGGGCTTCATAGAGACAGGAAGTAAACAGAGTGTTACTGACAGACTGGGAAGAGAGGTGCTGCAACAATGGAGAATATGAGGAAAATAATCAACCTGTTCTAGTAGAGCCCAAAAACAACATCAACGCTTTAAAACATGCAGGGCATAATATGGCTCTTTAAGAACTAGTTATTTCTCCTCTCCGCAGCAAATGTCCAGATGGTTTTGAATGTATGAAGACTGGACGAAACCCAAACTACGGCTACACCAGCTTTGACACCTTCGGATGGGCTTTCCTCTCCCTTTTCAGACTCATGACACAAGATTACTGGGAAAACCTCTATCATCATGTCAGTATTCTCTCAGTTCTCTCTCATTACGTGACATTAAACGTCTGCCATGATGTTTCCTCTAATTTACTATTAGAGATGCACTACCGTTCAAAAGTATTTAAATAAATTAATACTTTAATTCAGCAAGGATTCATTAAATTGATCAAAAGTGACACTAAAGACATTTATAATGGTACAAAAGATTTCTAATAAATGCTGAAAAGTAAAATATATCAGTTTCCACAAAAATATGAACTGTTTTCAACATTGATAATGATCAGAAATGTTTCATGAGCAGCAAATCAGGATATTAGAATGATTTCTGAAGGATCATGTGACACTGAAGACTGGAGTAATGATGCTGAAAATTCAGCTTTGATCACAGGAATAAATTACATTTTACTACATATTCACATAGAAAACAGTTGTTTTAAATTGTAAAAATATTTTTATTATATTTTTAATCAAATAAATGCAGCCTTGGTGAGCAAAAGAGTCTTCTTTTAAAAACATTAAAACGTTTTGAACTGTAGTGAATATGTAAATATAGAATTCCATTCACTGTTGGCAGATTTGAACTGCATTGGCCAAAAAACAAAAACAAACCCGTTTATGTCAGATTATCTCAAAGTAATTGATTTTGTCATCCTAATCAAATGCATCTGTCTATCACTAGTTAGAATCTTGTGAAAAGCTATTGCAACAAATGCTGTTTCTGTGATGCACAGACTCTGCGCTCCGCTGGGAAAGCGTACATGGTGTTTTTTGTGGTGGTGATCTTCCTGGGCTCCTTTTACCTGGTGAATCTGATCCTCGCTGTGGTGGCCATGGCGTATGAGGAGCAGAACCAGGCCACGATCGCTGAAGCCTTGCAGAAAGAACAAGAGTTTCAGCTCGCCATGGAACAACTGAAGAAGGAGCAGCAGGTACGTCGGGGTCACCATTAAAATCAGCTTTTCATTATCCATTCACTTCCCAAACGAGGGTTCATGAGATGATGGAATGCTAATAATTATTTAAATAACATTAAAATAAATGAATGGGGCTGCACAAGTAATCATAATAAAACTAAAATCGTGATATAACTTAGTGATGTTATCAAATCAAATGCTGTGATTTAATTAAAGGCGCGGTAAGCAATTTCTGAGAAACGCTGTTGATATTTGAAACCACGAAAACAAACACGCCCCGCCCCTTACCCAAAAGGATCACACCCCTTTCTTGATAGCCACGCCCACAAATTCACAAACACATTATGCAGCACAGGCACCTCCTCCGTCATGAATTGACACACCCCTTACTGCTGATTGGCTACGAGTGTGTTTTGGTGCTCGGTCTGATCCAATTTCAGCAGCATTTTTCAGAAAACACTTACTGCATCTTTAAGAATATATAAAATAAAATAAATGAATTTGAAATGTTAAAATCTCAAGGGTTTGAATGTTTAAAAGTGAAGACTTTAAGACATAAATATTAGTGGTATAACTTAAAATAAAATTTATATTATAGTATAACCACATTAATATTCATTTTACAGTAAAATTTTAATTTACAACAGAAATGCATTTCTGTCTTCATTTTTATCATTAGAGTTAAAACTACTACTACTGCTACTACTACTAATAATAATAACGACTATTAATCTTATTAAATTTGATTGGGTTCCTAAAACTTATCACTACTAAAAATCGTGAAATATAGTGAAATGTTTGTCACATCGCAATATATGACAGAATAATTGCAATATAATCTGCAGCCCTATATATCAAAAACACTTACTAAATAAAGATAAAATATTTCATCTGTTTACTTTCATGTCATGTGACCATCAACCAACATCAGAGAAACGTAAGCATATGAATGTTTTTAAATTTTTGTTCTTACTTCATATAAATGTTGTACGTCTATTGCCTGGTTCAGACTACTCAATATTTTCGTCTCTTACGATAGTCACTGTGTCAGATTATGCAATTTACCAACCAATCATTGCTTGCCATCTTTAATGACATGTGTGATGTCATCGAGAAGGCGGAGATTCCAGAAACAAGGGCGTAAACAAACAATAGCTACTGAAGCCATTGTTTTTTAAAATTACAACCGAAATCAAAAACAGCATTCAATCTTCATCTCTCAGCTAAAATGAAATGATACTAAAACCGCCAGTAGGTGGCGGCAAATCCCTGTGTTAAGGAGTGAGTCATTGAATCATTCACTCAAATGATTCATTCAAAATGGCTGATTCATTCAAGGACAAAGCAGAATATCAGCACATTTGCAAACTTGCTGATATTCGGGAAAACCGCACTTTTGCTCATGTGATATTGCTTATAAATAATAAAAATTGCATTTTTATTAATTTTTGTGGCATTTTTGCTCCAAGCTCCCGTTAATTTCCAACCCTGGTTAATCGGGTGAAACATAACAATGGATCGTGCCAAAATCGGGCTGATATTGTGTGGTCTGAAACCGGTTGGCTGACCAAAAAGTGTGTGAATCCCTGATTCAAGCAATAACATACAAGAAATTCTGCTATATTGTGACTATAGTTACAGCTTTTTGTCCGGTGTTTCTCAGGTTGCTCAGAAAGCACAAGAAACCGAGTCCATCTTGACCGCTGACGTGTCGCCGTTCTCCTCACAAAGCAAAGGGAATCTGGACCGGAGGAAAAGCTCGAGGCCGCTGTCAGAAGGGACGACAGGAGACGACAAATCAGCAAAGCTTGACACTATAGAGGGGATGAAGGTGGATTTGTAATAACAGTTGACACAAAAAACAAGAATTCTATCATTTATTCACAAAAGTCACAAATCTCATCCTTCTTTTCTAGCAAACGCATTCTTTGCTGGTCCGCACTCTCTCCTTGCGGGCCAGACGGGAAAGTCAGGTCAGCATCTTCAACTTCCGGCCGCAGAACAAAGACTCGGAGGTGGATTTCGCCGACGACGAGTTTAGCAATCACGGGGATTCGGATAGTCGCAAAGGTTCACTGGCACTTCCCTGGAGCAGAAGACGGACCAGCGCGCAGAGCACATGCAGTCACAGCTCCCAGTTCTTCTTTCCCAGCCTCAACATCAACGGAAAACTCTTCGTAGCCATGGACCAGAACGGCGTCTCAGGCCAGGGGCCGCTGTCTCCTCTGCAACTGCCCACCTGCACAATGGAGAAGGTCAAAGAGGAAAGCGTAAGTGACTTTATGCTTCTAATCAAATGAGCAGGACTGGTCAAGGTGGAATCCTGTCAATTGGAAACAGCATGATTGATTTGTAATAAAGTACCGCTGCTGGAATCTTCTCCTGTTGAGAAATGAGTCAATCTTGTGAAGAAATTAAAATGAAAAGATGAAAATCACTCAGAAATTGCTAGTAGATTTCACAAAAAGTAGAAAGACTAAAAACTTCAAAAAATATTTATTTACAGTGCAATTATTACAAGTTTGTCTGATACTTCTTTACACATTTCTACATAATTTGTCAGTCGTTTACGCCGATAAATGGTTAATTTATATGATGATTTTAGATTATAGATTATTGCTATAGTCTAGTGATTGTTTAATATATTTTCGTTAAAATATTGAAATATATTAAAATGTCTGTAATGCTCACTAAGGCTGTCTTTTTGATCAAAAATACAATAAAAAGAGTAAAAATTGTGAAATATTATTACAATTTAAAATAACTGTTTTCTATGTGAATATACTTTAAAATATAATTTATTTCTGTGATCAAAACTGAATTTTCAGCATCATTACTCCAGTCTTCAGTGTCACATGATCATTCAGAAATCATTCATGAAACATTTATGATTGTTATCAGTGTTGAAAACAGTTATTTTTCTGGAAACGGTGATACATTTTATTTTTCAGGATTGTTTGATGAACATAGAGTTCAAAAGATCAGCCTTTATTTGAGACAGACATTATAAAAGTCACTTTTGATCAATTTAATGTGTCCTTGATGAGTAAATCTCAAAGTTTTGAATGGTAATGTACAATATAATAATTAAAAACGCTTCTCCGTTATGATTATCAGAGGCTTAAAAATTAAATAATCAGTTGCTCATTAAAAAAAAGTCAATTTCTATTTATTTCACCCCAAAATGTAAAGAAGAAATTTATAAAACTGAGGCTTATAGTTGGGAAGATTTTTTTTTTACATTCTGATGAACAAAAAATCTACATTTTATACATTTAAAACATTATTATAGTAATAAGAATTTGGTAAAATATGACTCAGACATTTTTTTTTTTTTTTGAGATTCACTCATCAACATGGTCTAACCCAGGGTTAAAGATGTTAGGTTGAAAAATACTTAGGGTTAAATATCTCCTACAACCAAAGACTCCTAGAAAGCACCTCATCTCCTTCAAAGACTAACATTACTGCTGTGTGTGTGTTATTTTCATATAGTCAGTCCTTCTGTAGCTGCCAGTCACACTGATAACATGCATTATGCTCTTGCCTTTTCTGAGCTGATTTTGACGAGTTCTTTTCTTTTATTGGCCGACTGAAAACATGCTGTGTAATGATTAGTGTTATATAACCTCCACCTCTTCTGCTCTTTTTTTCTTGTTGGCAAATGTTCATTTGTCTGCATGTCAAATGGAACAATTCTAATACAAAGACTGAGGTTATTTTAATTTAATAAGTCAGTCAACAGGCAATATAGATTTTGTGTTGTCTAGACATTTTTGCATTATCAGCTATTAAGCCCAATGTAGCGGTAATCTGATGATGTTCACAGTAGTTATCAAGGATATTGCATGGAGGGAATCTGACAAAAAAACATTTTCAGGTCACATTTCACACTAGGATGTAAATATTATATATATATATATATATATATATATATTAATGCTTTGTGTTGCATTATGCCATTATTTTCATGACGCAAAATTTTAATGTAAGTAAAAATAGGCTGCATTTTTAATGCAAAATCATTTATTTTCTTTTAATTTTTTTGGATGAAATATTTAGTAGCAAGTCGCTGAAGCAGCTCAGATTATGAGAAATTAATTAATATGTTCATATTGAGATCTCATGAGTTTGGACTTATAATACTGCATAACTAATATTGTCAATATTACTGTTATCATAATAAAATAATAACAACAATTATTATTATTAAATTATTGCTATTATTTAATGATTAATTACTTATAATTTTACCAAAATATATAAATATAAAATAAACTGAAATCAATTCTATATTTACATATTCACTACCATTCAAAAGTTTGGGGTTGGTACAATTTTTAATGTCTTTAAAAAGTCTCATCAAGGCTGCATTTATTTGATCAAAAATACAGTAAAAACTGTAATATTATTTAAAATCAATGTTTGCTCTCACTATAATCTCATTGCTGTCTAGGTGGGAAAATGTAGATCTTTTTTGATGTATTAAAAGGATTTTTCTTTCCTATGTGGGGTGAACGTTCATAATTTTCAGCCATTTGTATGAAACGGAAGTACAGCGTCATGCCAAGAAATCTGAAATTCTCATAAAGGAGTCTGAAAACTGTCTGGCCTGTGTGTCAGAGGCATGGATACCCTGTTGTCTTGGCGATGTAGTCATGGTTACGTAGCAACAGATGTTGAATAAGAGTTGCGGCGTCTCCTCGCACACACACACACACAGCGGTGTTTCCCACTCGTCTGAACAGCAGGAGTGGGCGTTATGGTGGGCCACGACGAAGCGCTCCTGCGTCATTCCTTTGATTACCTGCGATCAAAAACACATTATATAATCAGAGGGTCATTGTAACAGACAGAAATCATATAATTGACTCAAAGGCCTCATATTAAAACAATTGAATCAGGCTCTTCCAGCAAACGGTTGGAAAACACATGGATAAAAGCGTTTGACAAAAATTATCACATTCCCAAAACACCCATTATCACTTAAGGCATCTTCTGCTCATGGTTAATAGCTGCTTTTATTAGTCTTTTGTTTTGCACTAAACAGAATTGATTTTTAAATGCACGTAATTAATGTGTGTGTTTTTAGCAAAGTCAGTATTGCATATAAAATACAGTGTTTGCTGAGCCATATCTAGAGACCATAATATCAGAGAGAATTGAGTGTGGAGCTATCCAGAACACCCTAACAACCACATCATAGTGTCTGGCAACTACCTAGCAACCAACCAGTCATCCTAGCAACCCCATAGCAAAGTGCTTAAAATCATTCAGAACACTTAGCAACTGCACAGCAATGAACTTGCGATCGCCCACAACACTGTAACAACCACATAACAACACCGAAGCAACCATCTAAACGCCCTAACAACCACACAGTAGTGCCTGACAACCACCTAGCAACCACCCAGTCACCTTAGCAACCACATAGCAATGTGCTCAAAATCACTCATAACAGGTAGCAACTACACGGCAACACTAGCAATCTCAATCTCAATCTCCCACAACACTGTAGCAACCACATAGCAACACCCTAGCAACTACCCAGACACCCCAGCAACCACACAACTATTTGTCTAAAATCATTCAGAACACTTAGCACTTGCAAAGCAACACCAGAAATGGCCTTAGAACTTAAAATCATTCAGACCACTTAGCAACTCCATAGCAACGGGCATATTCAGAAAAGGTAGGGCATAGCAACAATAGCAATCACAGCAATGTTGCAACACCCTAGCAACCACCCAGTCATCCTAGAAACCACATAGCTGTTTGTCTAAAATCATTCAGAACATTTAGCAGCTGCACAGCAACACTAGCAATCTCAATGGCCCACAACACCGCAGTAACCACATAGCAACACCCTGCCAACTACCCAAGAACTTTAGCAACCGCATTGCAGTGTGCTTAAAACTGTTCAAAACACTTAGCAACTGCAAAACAACACCAGAAATGGTGTGCATTTAAAACTGGTAGCAACTGTGCAGCAAGACTAGCAATGCCCTTGCAATCACAGCAGCATAGCAACACCATAGCAACCACCCACTCACCCTAGAAACTGTATAGCTGCTTGTCTAAAATTGCTCAGAACACTTAACAACTGCACAGCAACACTAGCAATGCCCTTGGAATCGCACCCACATAGCAACACCCTAGCAACTGCACAGCAACACTAGCAGTGCCCTTGGAATTGCAACCACATAGCAACACCCTAGCAACCACCAGTCACCCTAGAAACCACATAACTGTTTGTCTAAAATCGTTCAGAACACTTAGCAACTGCACAGCAACACTAGCAATGCCCTTGAAATCACCCACAACACCGTAGCAACCACATAGCAACTGCACAGCAACTCTAGCAGTGCCCTAGAAATCACAACCAGCTGTTTGTCTAAAATTGTATAGAATGCTTAGCAACTGCATAACAACACTAGTAGTGCCCTTGGAATCACAACCACATAGCAACACCCTAGCAACTGCACAGCAACACTAGCAGAGCCCTTGGAATTGCAACCACATAGTAACACCCTAGCAACCACTAGTCACCCTAGAAACCACATAGCTGTTTGTCTAAATCATTGAGAACACTTACACAGCTACACTAGCAATGCCCTTGCAATCACAGCAGCATAGCAACACCATAGCAACCACCCACTCACCCTAGAAACTGTATAGCTGCTTGTCTAAAATTGCTCAGAACACTTAACAACTGCACAGCAACACTAGCAATGCCCTTGGAATCGCACCCACATAGCAACACCCTAGCAACTGCACAGCAACACTAGCAGTGCCCTTGGAATTGCAACCACATAGCAACACCCTAGCAACCACCAGTCACCCTAGAAACCACATAACTGTTTGTCTAAAATCGTTCAGAACACTTAGCAACTGCACAGCAACACTAGCAATGCCCTTGAAATCACCCACAACACCGTAGCAACCACATAGCAACTGCACAGCAACTCTAGCAGTGCCCTAGAAATCACAACCACATAGCTGTTTGTCTAAAATTGTATAGAATGCTTAGCAACTGCATAACAACACTAGTAGTGCCCTTGGAATCACAACCACATAGCAACACCCTAGCAACTGCACAGCAACACTAGCAGTGCCCTTGGAATTGCAACCACATAGTAACACCCTAGCAACCACTAGTCACCCTAGAAACCACATAGCTGTTTGTCTAAAATCATTGAGAACACTTACACAGCTACACTAGCAATGCCCTTGCAATCACAGCAGCATAGCAACACCATAGCAACCACCCACTCACCCTAGAAACTGTATAGCTGCTTGTCTAAAATTGCTCAGAACACTTAACAACTGCACAGCAACACTAGCAATGCCCTTGGAATCGCACCCACATAGCAACACCCTAGCAACTGCACAGCAACACTAGCAGTGCCCTTGGAATTGCAACCACATAGCAACACCCTAGCAACCACCAGTCACCCTAGAAACCACATAACTGTTTGTCTAAAATCGTTCAGAACACTTAGCAACTGCACAGCAACACTAGCAATGCCCTTGAAATCACCCACAACACCGTAGCAACCACATAGCAACACCCTAGCAACCACCCAAACAGAACACTTAGCAACTGCACAGCAACTCTAGCAGTGCCCTAGAAATCACAACCACATAGCTGTTTGTCTAAAATTGTATAGAATGCTTAGCAACTGCATAACAACACTAGTAGTGCCCTTGGAATCACAACCACATAGCAACACCCTAGCAACTGCACAGCAACACTAGCAGTGCCTTTGGAATTGCAACCACATAGTAACACCCTAGCAACCACTAGTCACCCTAGAAACCACATAGCTGTTTGTCTAAAATCATTGAGAACACTTACACAGCAACACTAGCAATGCCCTTGTAATCACCCACAACACCATTGCAACCACATAGCAACACCCTAGCAACTACCCTTGCAACCTCAAACCAACCATGTTTTATTATTTGTTTTGTAAAACTGCATTGTAATAATATATCTTATATGAAAAACATTGTAGAATAAATATAAGTGAAAGAGAAACCACTGAATTCTACAAGTCTGCTCTTGTTTATTTCATTATGAAGCCATTTATCATTTATGTGAATGGTGTGTTTGGTCTTACAGGGGCACAACTCCAGCAATGAGCTGAGCAGCATGCTGTTGCCCCAGCTGCCCCAGGAGGGCCGAGACCGGGCCCTGAGCGCCACCAGCTACATTACTGACGCCATGGAAGGTAAAACACACCGCCTGACAGCTAACAAAAACAAACCAACACCGGTCGCAAACGAGCCGGCGATGAGATATGAGCCCTGATACAACTCCATATGCACATAAAATCCACAATCTTTTTCTGCAAGGTGCATGCGTGCGAGGACAGGAGAAGTGTCTCCATCTGCTCGCGGTTAATATCGTCCCCCGAGACGCCGCTCGCTGTTGTTATTCAGAGGAAAGGTGTAACCCTCCCCACTGCTGCTTCATCATGGCACAGCCAGACTGTGACATCACCTGGGCGGCACAAGAAGCCAGACTCTTCCCTGAGCGTTTCAGCGAATAAATAATCACGTAACAGAATGTCCTCGCAGTTTCAAATCTGTTATGCCCATCGGGAGAGAGTGTTCTACCGCCTGTAGAAGTTTATGTAGAAACAAATACAAGCGATAAATTCATTTTCCTTGTTTGCGATGTTCCTGCTGCGAAATGTGTAAAGGGACGACAAGGACAATAACTATAATAATAAAGTTTTAATAATCATTCTAATTCTGTGAGAATATGGAAAGTCTGCAACACAGCTGTAATGATAGTGACGCAGAGGAACGATACCATTGGAATCACTTTCAGAGCTGATGAATGATGAAAACATTGACAGCCAATCAGAATCCAGCTGACTTTAACGAGCTCGAGCATTTAAAGTGGCAGGCGACAAAATTACAGCGCGCGCTTTTAATACAATACAGAACGATTTCACTTTCATAGCGATTTTTCCAGTCGATGAACGATGAAAACATTGACAGCCAATCAGAATCCACCTGACTTTAACGAGCTTTAGCATTTAAAGCGGCAGGCGACAAAATTATAGCGCACGCTTTTAATACAATACAGAACGATATCACTTTCATAGCGATTTTTCCAGTCGATGAATGATGAAAACATTGACAGCCAATCAAAATCCACCTGACTTAGACAAGCTTGAGTATTTAAAGTGGCAGACGATAAAATTGCAGCACATGTTTAGAATAAACAAAACATTATCACTTTCATTGCAAT
Organism: Ancherythroculter nigrocauda; assembly: GCA_036281575.1. Taxonomy (NCBI): domain Eukaryota; kingdom Metazoa; phylum Chordata; class Actinopteri; order Cypriniformes; family Xenocyprididae; genus Ancherythroculter; species Ancherythroculter nigrocauda. The sequence continues at coordinate 31,066,973 of VTFQ01000024.1, read as the reverse complement.
TTTTCTCCAGCTGATTAATGAGGAAAAAAATGAGAGCCAATCAGTATCCACCTGACTTTTACGAGCTCGAGCATTTAAAGCGGAAGGCGACAAAATTACAGCGTGCTCTTTTAATACAATACAGAATGATTTCACTTTCATAGCGATTTTTTCCAGCTGATAAACGATGAAAACATTGACAGCCAATCAGAATGCACCTGACTTTAACGAGCTCGAACATTTAAAGCGACAGATGACAAAATTGCAGCGCACGTTTTTGATAAAATACAGACCGATTTCACTTTCATAGCGATTTTTTTCCAGCTGATGAACGATGAAAACATTGACAGCCAATCAGAATCCACCTGACTTTAACAAGCTCGAGCATTTAAAGGGGCAGGCGACAAAATTACAGCGCACGCTTTTAATACAATACAGAACGATATCAATTTCATAGCGTTTTTTTCCCCAGCTGATTAACGATGAAAACATTGACAGCCAATCAGAATCCACCTGACTTTAACAAGCTCGAGCATTTAAAGCGACAGATCACAAAATTGCAGCGCGCAATTAGAATAAACAGAATGATATCACTTTTATCAGCTGATGAACGATGAAAACATTGACAGCCAATCAGAATCCACCCGACTTTAACGAGCTTGAGCATTTAAAGGGGCAGGCGACAAAATTACAGCATGCGCTTAGAATAAACAGAATGATATCACTTTCATAGCAATTTTATCAGCTGATGAATGATGAAAACATTGACAGCCAATCAGAATCCACCTGACTTTAAAGAGCTCGAGCATTTAAAGCAGCAGACGACAAAATTACAGTGAACATTTTTAATACAATACACAACGACTTCACTTTCATTGCGATTTTTTCCAGCTGATGAACAATGAAAACATTGACAGCCAATCAGAACCACCCGACTTTAACGAGCTCGAGCATTTAAAGCGACAGATCACAAAATTGCAGCGCGCAATTAGAATAAACAGAACGATATCACTTTTATCAGCTGATGAACGATGAAAACATTGACAGACAATCAGAATCCACCCGACTTTAACGAGCTCAAGCATTTAAAGTGGCAGGCGTCAAAATTACAGCACGCGCTTTTAATACAATACACAACGATATCAATTTCATAGTGTTTTTTTCCCCAGCTGATGAACGATGAAAACATTGAAAGCCAATCAGAATCCACCTGACTTTAACGAGCTCGAGCATTTAAAGCAGCAGACGACAAAAATACAGCGCGCAATTAGAATAAACAGAGCGATATCACTTTCATAGCGATTTTATCAGCTGATGAACGATGAAAACATTGACAGCCAATCAGAATCCACCTGACATTAACGAGCTCGAGCATTTAAAGCGGCAGGCGACAAAATTGCAGTGCATGTTTATAATAAACAGAACAATATCGACCATCATCGATGTGGCCACAAATATAGTTATCGCTATAGTTATCATCCTTGATGTGAACGAGTCTTAAACCTGGCTGCAAAAAAAAAAAAAAAACTATACAAGCCAACTAATTTATGAATGTTTAGTATAAAGTTGTATTTTGATTTGCTTTCCAATGTTTCTGATGGCCCTCAGATAACAAAACTACAGAAATTTGAATTTTTATGTATTAAAACTGGAGGTAAACACAAGTTTTGTTCATTTACGTATCAACTTCATCTCACATGTTTCTTATAAAATTCCTTAGGAGGAATGAAAACAGTTACAGATCTGATCATGGAAGAATTTGATGACTGTAAACTATATATCTTATCAAATCTGAGCACAGTTGAGATCTTTTTTTCCCTAAAACTAAAGAAACACTGAGAAACGTGAGATTAGAGGGCTCTTTTTATCGGGAAAAACATCAGGATACTTCATCAAAAGTCAATCGGAGACTGTTTTGTATCGTACGGTTAGTGTACTCTCCTGACTAGAGGACACCACCGCTAATGAAATGTCATTTATGAACAAAAATGGCCCATATTTTTCCAGTCTTTTCTGGACTCTTGATTGGTCAGCACAAAAGTTGCTAACAGAAGAAGGCCTGAGCTCACTGGGTCTGAGTTTAGATCTGCTAGCATAAGAAAATGCCAATCCTCATTATCACGCATGTGAAAGCTGACACGGCAGGACAGCAGCAGGCCAAATTTACTGTAATGAGCACGTTATGTCAGGTGATGCTTACATACGTGTATGATAGATTGCTAGCCACTTACTGATTTATATAAGTATGCTGACACTGGATTAGCCATATTGCAAAAATACTCAGATGCACCCTTTACAAAAATGTACCGTGGTAATCATGATTTTCACCATGTTTTTATTGTTCAGGGCCTGAATTTTATACTGCACGCAATTTTAATCATTCCGACATGGAAATTCACATAACTATTTGTTATGACTGAAGGAAATTAATGTACACAAATCAACAAATCAAATCTGTGATTGCTAATAATACATAAACACTAAATAATAGTATTAATAAATAAATAAATAAAAGGAATCAATTCATTTATTTTGAATTACTTTAAAAATATATATATTTTTTTATAATTTAAATAAATAAATACACTTTTAAACAATTAATTTAATTTAAAATAATTGTAAAATATATTTTTTTAAAAATATTTTTATAATTTAAAATAAATAAACTTTTAATCAATGTATTTATTTTGAATTATTTAAAAAATATTCTTTAAAATAACTATTTATTTTTTATAATTTAAATAAAAAAGAAACTTTTAATCAATTTATTTTGAATTACTTTTACATTTTTTAAAAAATAAGTATTTATTTTTTATAGTTTAAATAAATGAACTTTTAATAAATTAATTTATTTTAAATTCTTTAAAATAACTATTTATTTTTTATAATTTAAATAAAAAAGAAACATTTACTCAATTTATTTTACTTTTTTTAAAAAAAAATATGTATTTATTTTTTATAGTTTAAATAAATAAACTTTTAATAAATTAATTTATTTTAAATTATTTTTAAAAAATATTTATTATTTATTATATATAAATATTATTTATTATTATAATTTAAATAAATAAATAAATACACTTTTAATTAATTAATTTATTTTAAAAATATTTTAAAACTAATTATTTATTTTTTATAATTTAAATAAATAGTAAAAATGTAATAAATGAATTTATTTTGAATAATTTTTTCTATTTTTTATAATTTATATATATATATATATATATATATATAATCATAAAAAATAATAAATTCCATGATTCAACATTAAAACTCAGAAAAACAGTGTTTCACGTCGTGCTCAGTTTGGTTCCTGCTGTGTTAAGGTGAAGGTGGTGTGAACTGAAGGTCTGTTTGTTGGTCAGTTTCTCTTGTGGAGGATGAAATAAAGCCTGACAGGTCGACTGCACCCGCTGTGGAGCATCACACCGCCACAGCGCCTCATCACAGGAGTTACTGGCACATTACTGCCGCAGAGCCAAATCTAGATCCACAAAATGTCCATCTTTGTCTCATTTCTCATTAGAACGCTTACAGGTTCCTCCTAAACACACAACTTCGCTTGTCAAGTGTGATTCAACCTCAGTAGGGTAGAAAAACAACATGCTAACTTTTCATTGTGACCTTTTCATGTGGCGCTACAAGCCATGAGAACTTCAGTGCTGAGCTGTAAATTATGTTTACATTGTCTAACAGTTATTGAATGCAGATTTTTGGCAAAAACACAGTCAGAATGCTAATTAGACAGTAGCACGAGGCCTCTAATGGTTTATTGCTTTATTTGTGTACTTTTTTAAATTTAATTTATTCACCCAGGCAGGTAAACAGTCCATTTTTATATTATAGTGCACTTAATGCATTAATATCATGTATAAAATCCTTCCAGTCTGACAGAAATCAGTGAAATGAGAGTCTTGGAGAGTCCGTGGAGAACCAATCAGAAACTTTAGATGCCTGTCAATCATTGTGCACTTTCAGGTTTGCTGACATTGGATTGGCTGACATGTCTTTGGGGGCGGGGTTTAGGAGAAAGACTGTGTGGTTGATGTACAAAATGGTTGAAGTTAGTAAAATGGCTGAAAAAGCACTTGATTTTAATAAAAGCCAGGATTGTATGTGGCCTGATGCCACAGAAGAACCATTTTAAGTTTCAAAAAAGCACTTACTGCTGTTTTTACACTGATAATACTCAACAGAGTGATCTGAATGGCTTATTAAGAGACATACAGCCACATGTGGCTCTTGATAAGAAGATGAACCTGTAATTTTACTAGTGTGTTTGTCGTTGGCTGACAGAGCTGGAGGAGGCGCAGCAGAAGTGTCACCCGTGCTGGTACGTGTTCGCCCACAAGTACCTGGTGTGGACGTGTTGCCCCGGCTGGCTGAAGGTGAAGGAGTGGATGAAGATCATGGTGATGGATCCCTTCCTGGATCTGGCCATCACTATCTGCATCGTTCTCAACACGCTCTTCATGGCTCTGGAACACTATCCCATGACGGATGAGTTCAACCGGATGCTGTCTGTGGGGAACCTGGTGAGCGTGACTGATTTACTGATAAAAAAATGCTGTCTTATTTGTTGTGTTTTATATATAATAATAATTAATTATTATTTTTTTATATAAATAATTTTAAATAATTATATATATATATATATATATATATATATATATATAAATTATTTTTAAAATATATTTTTTTAAATATTTAAAAAGTAATTAAAAATAAATTAATTGATTAAAAGCTTATTTTAATCAATTAATTTAAATTATAAAAATAAATAAATAATTATTTAAAAACATTTTTAAAGTAATTCAAAATAAAGTAATTGATCCATTTTGTTTATTTAAATGTTAAAAAATAATTAAATATTATTTATTATATTATTTAATAAATAATTTATAATATATATATATATATATATATATATATATTATACATATATTATATATTATATACATATATATATAATTATTTTTATATAAATAATTGTATATATATATATATATATATAATTTTTAAAATATATATTTTTAAATATTTAAAAAGTAATTCAAAATAAATTAATTGATTAAAAGCTTATTTTAATCAATTAATTTAAATTATAAAAATAAATAAATAATTATTTAAAAACATTTTTAAAGTAATTCAAAATAAAGTAATTGATCCATTTTGTTTATTTAAATTTTTAAAAAATAAATATTATTTATTATATTATTTAATAAATAATTTATAATATATATATATATATATATATATATATAAAATTTATATAAATAATTGTATATATATATATATATATATATATATATATATATAAATTATTTTTAAAATATATATTTTTAAGTATTTAAAAAGTAATTCAAAATAAATTAATTGATTAAAAGTGTATTTATTTAAATTTAAAAAAAATATTTTTTCAAAATATTTTAAAATAATTCAAAATAAATAAATTGATTAAAAGTGTACTTATTTATTTAAATTATAAAAATAAACAAAATTATTTGAAAAATATTTTTAAGTTATTCAAAATAAATAAATTGATTAAAAGTGTATTTATTTATTTAAATTATAAAAATAAACAAATAATTATTTGAAAAATATTTTAAGTAATTAAAAAAAATTAATTGATTAATTTTATTTATTTATTAGTGCTATTATTTAGTATGTGTGTGTGTGTGTGTGTGTATACTGTTCAAAAAAATTTTCACCATTTTTATATTATATTATATTATTAAAATGTTTATATCTATTCCTTTATTTAAATGTTCACTACCGTTCAAAAGTTTGAAATTTTTTTTATGTTTTTGAAATAAGTCTCTTATATGCTCACTAAGGCTGCATTTATTTGATCAAAATCAATTTACATTTTTATATATTCATATTTATATTTTTATAATTTAAAATAACTGTTTTCTATATAAATAAATAATAAAATGTAATTTTTACTGTCACTTTTGATCAATTTAATGCATTATCAATGAATAAAAGCATTAATTTCTTTAAAAAAAACCAAATGGTAGTGTATACATATAAATTATATATTTAAAAATTAATTTATTATGATCAAATATTTAAAAATTTAATATTAATGAATATTATTTTGTGTATTTAATTGACTAAATACAATGACTTCTGATATCAATCTAAATCAGGCTGTTACTGAAAATAAAAAGAGACGAAATATTAGCTAAAAACTGTAATATTCTTGCATAAAAATGTCCAATTTAAGACACTGATATCACCTTTATTTGTAACACTGCTGGAAGGTCACATTTAGCACATTGCATTGTGGGAAACAGCACATTTTAGCACACTATTAGACTGTATTCTGCAGAACTGGTCACAGTGCGAGGATTAGAGTTTGAGGAGATCATGCCGTGCGTTATGGGAGTCACATCAGGACGCTGGGATCGATGCGGCTCTGTCCGCTGAGCTGTACAAGTGTTGAGTTCAGAGGAGCCGCTCGCGTCCGTTAGTTTGTGCTCGACTGACGCCGTTATCGACTCTGTCATCTGTAGATTAAAGTGAAGCGCAGACGCTCACATGTGTGCTTTCAGACAGCAACACCTCACAGACGCCGCCGCTGGACGATGATTGTCCAGCCGTGATGAAGGCTGAAGCTCACGAGAACATGTCCCATAGTTTTACTTCATATATTTCTGTTCTATTTCAGTTAGCTGCAAAGGCAATTATTTTATTTTTAAATATATATATTTCAGCTTTATTACTATTAATGAAAATTTATTAGTTTTAGTTGACAATAACAGAATAAAGATCCATATTGCAGTGTCAAGACCCCGACTGCAGAATTTAATATTTAATTTTAATTTTGTGCTTTGTTAATGTTTAGTAGTTTTTTTATTTCTATTTAGCTTTCATTTATTTTTATTTCAATTTTAGTCTTAGTGTTTTAGTACTATACTTTTCAACATTTATATTTATTTATTTTTAGCTTTAATTTATTTTTCAGTTTTAGTTTTAGTAATTTTAGTACTTTATTTTATTTCAGTTAGTTGCCATGCCAGTGTTTATTTTTTTTATTTTTTTTATTTTTTATTTTTTTTTTGTTTTGTTTTGTTTTGTTTTGTTTTATTTTACTTTAGTTTACTTTAGTTTATTCATGACTGCTAAATTTAATATTTAATTTTATGCTTTTCTTGTATTTGTTTTTTTTTTTATTTGTTTTTATTCAGCTTTAATTGATTTTTATTTCAGTTGTATTTTTAATAATTTTAGTACTTTAAATTATTTGATGTCAGTTAGTTGCCAGGGCAGCATTTTTAATTGTTCATCAAATATTTATATTTATTTATATCTATATTTAATTTCTTTTTCAGGTTTTTTTTTTTTTTTTTCATTTTAAAACTTTATTTTATTTCAGTTAGTTGCCAAGGCAGCATTTGTATTTTTCATCTAATATTTTATTATTTTATTTTATTTTATTTATTTTATTTTTTATTGTATTTTATTTTATTCAGCTTTATTTCAAATAATTATTTCAATTATTGTAATAGTTTTAGTTGACAATAACAATAAGTAGAATAAAGATCCATATTGTTTGAAGTATCAAGACCCTGACTGCTAAATTTAATATTTAATTTTAATTTTATGTGCTTTTTTTTCATTTTTGGTAGTTTTTTTCTATTCAGCTTTAATTGATTTTTATTTCAGTTGTAGTTTTAATAATTTTAGTACTTTAAATTATTTTGTCAGTTTGTTGCCAAGGCAGCATTTATTTTATTTTAATTCAGCTTTTTTCAATTAACGAAATATTTAATTTGAATTAATTTTAATTTTTTAAAAAGGTTTTCTTATTGCTCTCAATGACATGAGATTTGATCTGTTGTGTCGTCTCATCCCGTGTTGAGGTTGAATGTGAACTGTTGAATGTTTGGCTTACGCAGCATTTGCTGAGCGAGAGAGAGAGAGGCAGACAGCCGTGAGTCACGCGCGTGTTAGCGTTTGTTAGCGTGTGTCGCTGCGCTCAGGCCAGAGGTCACAGCGGCTCAGAGTCAGAGGTCACATGTTGTTTGTAATCTGTGTTAGACGGAGGAACTCACACTGACGGGTGGAGACAGAGACGTCCGTGAGCGCTCACAGGTTCATGTAAAGATCAGTCTCAGATTTCTCTCCTAAATAAAGTTAAGATTACAGAGCTGTAAAGTTCAGATCATGTGGAAATGTTTGTATTGACATCTCTGACTTCAGCGAATCTTAGACATCGTTTAAAAAACGATGATCTCCATTTAATCTCATTTAATTTGAGATATTAGACATTTCATTTCAGTGACTTTTCTTATCTTTCTTAAAAATAAATGTAAAATCTCAAGTTCATAGTGTAGAATGATATTTATATACTATTATAGTATTTATTCATATTTTGATTTTTATATATAATGTTTATATTTATATATTTATTTATATTTTCACATTCATTGTCATGAGCTTTTGTCATATTTAATTTGAATTAATAAATACATTTAATAAATGAAATTGAATGATCATATTTACATATAATATATAATTTTGTTGTGCTTTTGTCATTTTTAGTAGTTTTTTAATACTGCTATTTAGCTTTCATTTATTTTATTTCAGTTTTAGTAGTTTTAATACTTAATTTTATTTCAGCTTTATTTCAGTTTCGGAAAGAAATTTCTATTAGTTTTAGTTAACAAGGACCTCAACTGCTAAATTTTATATTAAATTTTTATTTGATGTGCTTTTGTCATTTTTACTATTTTTTTGTAATATTTCTATTTAGCTTTAATTTTTTAATTAATTTTTAGTTTTTAGTAATTTTAGTACTTTAAACTAATATTTATATTGGATTAAAGTACTAAAATACTAAAATACTAAAATACTAAATATATTGGATTTTATTTTTTAGCTTTATTTCAATTAACACAAACCATATGAATCCACAAATGTAATATTTAATTTTAATTTTGTTACGTGCTTTTGTCATTTTTTGTAGTTTTTAAATATTTCTATTTAGCTTTAATTTTTTTTTATTTTTAGTTTTAGTAATTTTACCTTTTTTAAAAAAAATTCTATTTTTTCTATATTTATATTTTATTTTATTTCAGTTAACGAAAAAAAAAAATTCACAAATGTATTATTTAATTTTAATTTTGTTGTGTGCTTTTGTCATTTTTAGTTTTTTTGTAATATTTCTATTTAGCTTTCATTTATTTATTTTTTTGTATTTCTAGTTTTAGTAATTTTAGTACTTTAAACTTATTTTAAGTTTCTAAATTTTCTTCTAATATTTATATTTTATTTTATTTTAGCTTTATTTCAATTAACAAAAAACATATTAATCCACAAATCTAATATTTAATTTTAATTTTATGTGCTTTTGTAATTTTTGTTAGTTTTTAAATATAAATTAGTAATTTTAGTAATTTTTATTTCAGTTAACAAAATAATGTTTTTCACAAATTTATTATTTAATTTTAATTTTATGTGCTTTTGTCATTTTTTTTTGTTGTAATATTTCTATTTAGCTTTGAAATACTTTTATTTCAACTTCAGTCATTTTATTCTTTTTATTTTATGTCAGTTTAATAATTTTTCTTCTATTTTCTGTCGTTTTCCGCGTGGAGACCGCGGCTGACCACCTGAGGCGTTTGATTACATCGTTAGCTTCAGAGGTGTCGACTGTGACACGATGATGTCATTTCCAGACGTCCGAGCGCATCTGGTCATCGGCGTGTCCGTCACTGTGAACTCGCTCTCAGTTCCTTCGCCCACAGCTTCAGAGATGCCCTCCTGCGTTTCGTTCAGTGGGCGACTCTCAGGGATAACGAGCTGTGTGCAGAGTTAATTGCTTCATGGAAATGTTAATGTGCGAACAGCTCCTGCGTTTGAGAGGTGAGCGCTGACGGAGGCTCCGGATCTGAGTCTCCAGTCACATTGGATCTGAGCGCGCGGTGCTTACTTAAGCAGCTGGGAGAGACCGCGGGCACGAGCTGTCAGGGATGTCTGTGGCGGGCGGCACGTCTCCACGGGCATCAGGGCACACGCTGATGATGAAGACGATGATGATGATGATGCATCTGTATGAATCTGTTACGATCACCAACATCAAATGACTTACTATAGACTGGAAAAGATGTGGAGTTTGAAAAAAAAATCACTTCAAGGGTGAATCTCATGTTTTACCCCAAAATCAAAAGAAAGATATAGGAAAAAAAAAAAAAAAAAAAAAAAAAAAAAAAAAATATATATATATATATATTATATAGTTAAGCACTTTCTCCCCAATATTCTTATTAAAATTCATTAATTAAAATAATATGAAAAATAAAGTATTTATTTTACTATATAATAGTACTATTTATTGTGATGTTTTTAAATTATGCTGATTTTAATAAACAAATACTAATTTGTATTACTGACATTTTACTGTAATACAATAAAAATACTACATTACAATAAAGAGAATTATGAAAAAAATATTAATTTTCAGGTTCAACACAAAAAAATGTTTATTTGATGTGCATTACATAATATATAACATTATTTTTTATTTTATTAATTTTACTATTTTATTTGTTAAGAAAAAAAATTAAAAATAAAAATAAAATATATATACATTTTTTTATTATAGGAAATCAACTATTAAGCACTTTCTCCCCCAAATTCTTATTAAAATTCATTATTTTTCATATTATTTTAATTAAAGTATTTATATTACTACATAGTAGTACTATTTATTGTGATGTGTTTAAATTATGCTGATTTTAATAAACAAATACAAATTTGTATTACTGACATTTTTACTGTAATACAATAAAAATACTACATTACAATAAAGAGAATTAATTAATTATTTTGATGTACATTACATAGTATATAACATTATTTTTATTTAATTTGATTTAATTTTATTTTATATTTTTTTTGCTCGTGTGAAATGTGACCTGAACGTGTTTTCCTGAGATTTACTCTCAAAGAGGATGAAGATGTTTTTCAGATCTCTGTTTATTGTTTAGATGAAAGAGTTAATTATGGGATGTGAGGCAGAACCAGAGACGATCTTCTGGTCTGGTCATCTTCACAGCGTGTGTTTCCCTCAGATGTCCGTGCGACTCGTCCTGTACGCTTCCTGCTGCCGTGTCACGTATCATAGTCACATCCACACGCGCCGCTCTGAGATACAAGAAACAGAGTGACTTTTACATAGAAAAAACCCAAAGCGAGCGGCAGACCTGTCTGAGATACACGCACCTGGTGTCCATGGCAACAAAGAGCAATTTGCCAGCCCACACAGAATATCTCAGGATTCTGCAGAATCGGACTGCCTGCCAATCACAAAGTTCTGCACATGCCCCGCCCCCTTGCATGTTTTATATATATATATATATATATATATATATATATATATATATATATATATATATATATATATATATATATATTATCAATCAATCCAGTGGATGATGCAGGTCACAGCATTTCTTCCATCTGCATCTGTCTGTGTGTGTGTGTGTGTGTATATATATATATATATATATATATATATATATATATATTTAAATTTGTACAGCAATTTATTTACATTTATAAATTTATTTATATATTCACATGTATATATTTATATTTACATTAATTTATTTACATTTATACTAGTGGTCAAATCGATTAATCATGATTAATCGCATCTAACAAAAGTTTGTAAATATATAATATGTGTGTGTTTTTGTGCATATATATATATATATATATATATATATATATGTACTGTATATATATATATATATATATATATATATATATATATATTTTTTTTTTTTTTTTTTTATATATGTTTATAAAATTTGTTGTTATACTGTATATATACATACATACCAACATATATATGTGTGTGTGTGTATATATATAAAGAAGCTGATTAATCACGATTAATCGTATCTAACATAAAAGTTTGTAAATATACAATATATGTGTGTGTTTGTGTGTGTGTGTATATATATATATATATATACACACACACACATACACTGTATGTATACTGTATATATACATACCAACATTTTATATATATATATATATATATATATATATATATATATATATATATATACATACTTATGCGATTAATCGCAGTTAATCAATTTGTCAGGACTAATTTATACATTTATGTATACATTCACATGTATATATTTATTTACGTAAAAATTATGTAAATATAATTATTCTTGTAGCTCAAATAGTTTGATTGGATTAGATTTGCAGAAAATGTGTAGCATCGAAATGCAATGCAAGTCTCTTTGGACAAAAGCATCATCTAAATGCATAAATGTACATTGTTTGAAGACAAACCAACTTCTTTCATCTCATGTGTTTGTCAGGTGTTCACAGGTATCTTCACAGCTGAGATGGTTCTGAAGATCATCGCTCTGGACCCGTACTATTACTTTCAGCAGGGCTGGAACATCTTCGACAGTCTCATCGTGAGTCTGAGTCTCATGGAGTTGGGTCTGTCCAACGTGGAGGGTCTCTCCGTCCTGCGCTCATTCAGACTGGTAAAACACGCTTCTAACTGACCGACTGGTTTTTGTCGCATTTGCTTGTTCTGACTCTCCACCTTCTCCTTCAGCTGAGAGTCTTCAAGCTGGCGAAGTCGTGGCCGACTCTGAACACGCTGATCAAGATCATCGGGAACTCCGTAGGCGCTCTGGGGAATCTGACCCTGGTTCTGGCCATCATCGTCTTCATCTTCGCCGTGGTCGGCATGCAGCTGTTCGGGAAGAACTACGAGTCGTGCGTGTGCAAGATCTCCAAGGACTGTACGCTGCCCCGCTGGCACATGAAGGACTTCTTCCACTCGTTCCTCATCGTGTTTCGGGTCTTGTGCGGAGAGTGGATTGAGACCATGTGGGATTGTATGGAAGTGGCCGGACAGCCGCTCTGCATCCTGGTCTTCATGCTGGTCATGGTTATCGGGAACCTCGTGGTAAGTTCACTTTTAAGGAAGCGTTAATAATCGTGTGTTAATATTGGCTGCTGGTTGAAATGTCTCTCAGCGCTCGTGTCATAATAAACCCGCGTTATTATTGCTGAGGGTCATATTTGCACCGCCTCTGATTAACTCAGACCGTTTACATCATGAACTCTGTTTGAATCTCGTCCACGCTGATTAAAGTGATGTGAGAAATACAAATTGATAAAGTAATTAAAATCATTTCTTTTGATTTTGGATGCATACCTGCATAATTAATGGATCTTTTATTTGAAAGACCTGTGATATGTTTTTTATTTAGGGGACGGTTTTTAATCAAAGTCTTCGTGTGCAATAATTGCCCCGGGAGCGTCTGGGGTGAATTGTCTGGCTCAGTGGCTCATGGGTAATTGATCTCAATAACTCGCTAGTTCCTGCAAAGCCCCAAATGTGAGATGTGAGTGTTTGTGTTTATATCACAGATCCTTTTAAACAGGTCATAACATGAGAAATCAAATTTGCATTGATATTTTAACATATAAGAGGTATTTGTACTGTTAAAATATCCTGCAAGTTTTATAGCTTAAAGGGGTGGATTATTATGATTTGACTTTTTTAACTTTAGTTAGTGTGTAATGTTGCTGTTTGATCATAAACAACATCTGCAATGTTACGACACTCAAAGTTCAATGCAAAGGAGATATTTTATTTTACGGAAATCGCTGTTTAGGGACTATAACGAGGTCTTCCCTGGGTTAGTGACATCACAAACCCTAAAATTTACATAAACCCCGCCCCTGAGAATAAGCAACAAGGGGGGCGGGGCCATGTTGGGCTGCTTTAGAGAAGAGGAAGAGTTGTTGTAGTAGAGTGTTGTTGTCATGCCGTCATTTTACGCCGAACTGCTTCACAAACGAGGGTCAATTCAACACAAAAGACGAACATGACGGCACATGCTAGTGGATGAGTTGAATCAACTCCACAGCAACTACATCAATTTATCCACTAACCATTCAGAAACGTCTAAAAGTTGTAACTTCTTCCTGAGTCTCTCCATCAGTGTCGACTCCGGTTTGAACAATGTAAGGCTGAACACTGTCCTCATTTTGGCTGCGTGAGATTCTCCAGCTTTGTTGTTGTTGAGCTGTTAAAGCTCCACCTTCTTCTGGAAAGGGGGCCGGGAGCAGCAGCTCATTTGCATTTAAAGGGACACACACAAAAACGGCGTGTTTTTGCTCACTTCCAAATAGGGGCAAATTTGACAAGCTATATCCGGAGCAAGACATCGACCAATAGTTATAGATTATTGCACCATAGGCCCCGCCCACTGGCATTCAGTCACTTAATGGCTGACATTTGCCTACACTGGATGTGAGCGACACGTCAAAAGCAAATAGAAGTCATTATAATGACTGGCGCTGTCTACACTGATACAGTATACAGATGTGTTCATTTTCCGACATACTCCACGCACTTGATTCAGCTGACAAAAGGACAAATGGAAGAGTGAAAGAACGTTCGCTTTGACTCTGTACAGACTTCAGAAGGATCCCAGCATCAGGAACAAGTGGATGGTTTATTTTAATGGCGTCCCGGATCGCGTTGGAGGATTATGTTTGTTCGGAGCATTTGACTGCAGATTGTTTTGTAAATGAGGCACTGGATGAGACATATGTATGTAATGGAGAGTTTGCAAAGAAACTTTTGTCCTGAAATAGTGAGTGGGCGTTGATACGTTTTGCTATGCAATGACGTTAGCCAATCATAACAGTGGGCGTTTACTGACAAGCCTTAAAGGAGTCGCACCTTAAAAACTGATCATTTTAGACAGAGGGTCAGAATAAAGGTTGAAAATAATTGTTTTTCTGCAAATATGTTTTTGGTTTTTTTTTTGTGCAAAAAAACTTGAGGAACATGCCATGAGCCCTTTAAAGCTGTAATTTGTGATTTCAGCACTACTAGTGGCACCAAATGGAACTGCAAAAATAATGATTGTCTCCAAAAGGTTTTCCAGCAATTGAGTTCAGTTAGACATTTTTGAAAGAAGTATTTTCTGCTCACCAAGACTGCATTTATTTTTTCAAAATACAGTAAAATTTTTAAAAAGTTTTTACAATTTAAAACAGCTGTTGTCTATGTGAATATATAGTAAAATATAATTTATTCCTGTGATCAAAGCTGAATTTTCAGCATGGAGTCTTCAGTGTCACATGATCCTTCAGAAATCATTCTAATATGCTGATTTGCTGCTCAAGAAACATTTATGATTATTATCAATGTTGAAAACAGTTCATAAATTTGTAAAAAAACGTAATACATTTTTATTTTCAGGATTTAACGATGAATAGAAGGTTCAAAAGGACAGAATTTATTTGAAATGCAAATCTTTTGTAACATAAATGTCTTTACTGTCACTTTTGATCAGTTGAATGCATCCTTGCTGAATCAGAGTACTAAAAAAAAAAAATCTTACTGAGATTTTCATTCTGCAGGTTTTCTCCCACAGAAAATATGCTAAATATCACCCCTGAGCTCAGTATCCAATGCAAACCCTGCGAGAGTTTCTCCATCTAGAGTCTAGACAGTGTGCAGTACTGTAAAATAAGTGTGCAGATTGCATCTGGGCCTGTTTATAAGATATTGATATTACATAACAGAGGGTTCGGTACAGATGGAAGCAAATGCAGACCGTTTCACCAGAGCGATTAACACATGCAAATGTGAGGCTGGGGGAATTGAAGCTGGGCGAGACGGCGTGTCTGTCAGTACGAGGGCTTTTCCATTCTCGCTGCCTTTAGAGACGCTGTTGGACTGATGATTGTGTGGCTGCAGATAGGAAAGAATCACCTCCGATACACTGACGAGCATTTCATAAACACTGCGGATGTGTGGCATCGCTCGAATACTGTGACCTGATCTTTCCTGCATGATTTCATTTGCATACGGCAGTTAAAGGTCAAATAGTTGTACCTTTGTTACACCATTGATATTTTTAGATCACCCCGACTAGTCACTTAGAGACTGTGGAAGAATTTACAGGGGCCGCGGGGCGTGACGCATTGTGAGTTGGGTAATGTGTTTTGAATTTGCACACAATGCATTTGAATTGCAAACAATCCAGTGGTTCATTTGATTACACCGAGCGAGTGCTGAACTCAATATGCACAATGTATTTTTGGTTCTGAGACTCTAAATGTGGTAGCTGCCTACCTAGGCAGTATTTTAAGGCATCATAGGCACTTTGAACAAGGCTGACAACGTAACGCTGCCTTCTTTTGGACAAATTCTGCGTCTGTCACTCATTATTTGCTTTATTTCATGCATTTTATTTTACTATACATAGTAGTTTTTATTGTAATAAATTATAATTTAATAATCATTTTAAATCATTTTAAATTGAGTGAGTTTGTAGTGCTTTGAATTGATTCATGCTGATTTTAATGCATCCGGAAAAGATGATTTTCAGATTTCAGATTCAGATGATTTGATTAAAGTAATGAGAATGAGATTTTTTATGATCATTTTGGGAGAAATGTTCATGTAGATAATGGCAAAATAATTTAAAAAAATGGCTTAAAATGATTAATAAAATAATAATTAATAAAATAAAAAAAAATAAGAATAAATTGTATTATTGTTAAAAAATAAAAGTGTGTGTGTGTGTGTCTTGTTTAGGAAATAGTTGATTATAATAATCTCCAACATGTGAAGATTTATTTTAGCAAAAAGTAATTTTATTTTGTTTTTTAATTATTTTTTAAATTTTATAATATATTATTTTATTTTATTAGATGATTTTAAATACTGTATTACAGATTTTTTTTATTGAGCATTTAGAAAAGATTTAATGTTGATAATGTCAAAATAATTTTTAAAAAGGTTTATTTTCCTTTTGCAAAGAAATTATGTTTATTCAAAATATAATTTCTTATTTTTGTTTAGATTTTAGCATGAAATATGATTTCCTAAACCACTCTTTCATCACAAACAGTGTCTTTTTTATTAAAATAAGCTGGTTTCATCGTGTGCCAGTTGTATTTGTGTTTGTTCTACTGTGTTAGCTGTGGTAATGTGAGAAAGCCACTAGACACGCTCATAAATCTTCATTTGTAGTTGAACGAAAGGCCAAAAGATCAAATACCTCTAAACTGCACCTGTAGTACGTTAAATGCTTATTCAAGCACTCGTTTGTTCTCATCCACATTCACAGAGCAGAATTATTCATAGTTAGTATATCATTAAAGGTGTTTTGATGGTAATCTCCAGTGTTTGATGTGAATAACAGGTGTCAGGAGATGGATTCGGATTCGCTGGATTCCTGTGGGTACGGGACACATAAATACAGCAGCATTATTAGTCACTAGCTGAAGTTGCCGGCCTGGTGTTTGTATTTGTAGGTCATTGGGCTGAGGTGAGCAATTGAGACGCAGGTCATCTGAGATCTCAGTGAATGTAAGACGCCTTCTTTTGGCCAAATTCTGAGTCTGTCACTCGTGTCAAGCATTATTTGCTTTACCTCCCTCATTTATTTCAGTGTTTATGACTACTAGTTAAGTGTGTGTGTGTGTGTGTGTGTGTGTGTGTGTGTGTATGTGTGTGTGTGCTTAGAAAATAGCTGACTGTAATAATATGCGTTTATTTGATTTATTTAATTGTATTATTTAATTTTATTTTCATTTTATTTTATTCATTTTATATTATATTATTTTAATTAATTAATTACTTTATTATTTTTTTTGTAATTTATTAATTTATTTAGTTTTACTAGAATTCATAGTTTTTATTGTAACAAATTATAATTCACTGGATTCTTCCCAGTCTGGTGTTTATTTTATTTTATTTTATTTACATTTTATTTTTTAATCTTCATTATTTTTATTTTATTTTATTCATAAATGTTTATTATATAAGTTTTATTTAATTGTATTATTTTTATTTTATTTTATTTTATTTTTTTATTTTTTTTGTCGGGTGAAATGTGACCTGATTTTTCTCCCTCTGATTCTGGTTGTTTTTCCAGGATCAACAAAGATGTTGATGATACTTGATGAAATCATTTTTACCAGTATACATAGTAGTTTTTATTGTACTAAATTAAAGTTCGCTGGATTCCTGCAGCCAAAGTTGCCAGGCTGGTGTTTGTATTTGTAGTTTGTATTTGTATCTGAGATCTCAGTGAGCGCAGCGCTGCGGTCACGTACACACAGAGACAGACATGAAGTTCACAGGAAGGCACTGATATTGGGTTGGTTTGTAGAGGCTCCCAGGTAAACAGATCAGGGCGACCTATTCTTAGCGTGTGATTTGTGTGTGTGTGTGTTTGGACTCAGTCATCACTCCAGATGGATATGGACACGCTGGGATCGATGCACCTGTGTGGATAATCAGAATTATTCAAAGCGCGGCCGAGTAACTGGAGAGGTGAAATTGATGTTATCAGATCTCGAGCTGCTCAGGGTTGCGATGACAAATCCATAACTCTGTTCCAAAAACCCAGTGAGCGGCTGTGCGGTCATGGAGCCTCTTGAGTGACTGACGTTGAGTGCACTACATAGGCAGCAAGGACGCGTTAAAGTGATCAGAAGTGACAGTAAAGACATTTAGAATGTTACAAAAGATTTCTGTTCATCAAAGATTTCCGGAAACATAAAAATGTATCACAGTTTCCTTAGATATATGAACTGAGCAGCAAATCATCATATCAGAATGATTTCTGAAGGATCATGTGACACTGAAGACTGGAGTAATGATGCTGAAAATTCAGCTTTGATCACTGGATATAAATTATAGTTTACTATATATTCACATAGAAAACATATACTTTAAATAATAATAATATTTTAATTTTTTTTTACTGTATTTTTGATCAAATAAATGCAGCCTTGGTGAGCAGGAGAGACTCTTTCAAAAAATTCTTATGAATGGTATTGCATTCCTCTTTGAGTTTCATTTTTGTTAAAGAATAATGTTAAAGAATGACTGAATTTTTAGATATTTGACTTCATTGCAACTGATTCAGAGATTTTTTTTTTTTTTTAAAAAAAGACTTCCCAAGTGAGAAGCAACAAATTACAAAACTCCCAATTTATCCATGTCGATCTTGCTGAAAACTCTTCAGGATTTCACCCACTCCCACCCACGGCTCTGAGGTTTAATCCTATAACGGGTCCCGCAGGGATGGTCCCTATCCTAAAGCAGTTCATGTCATTCCTTAGGCAAGATCTCAGTGAGAAACGTTATATCTGAGAGTTTAGATAACGTCTGTCTTAGTGACCCGCCAACTGTCCGTGAGCATCCTGCCCTTTTAGGGAGAAAACGCTTGTTCAACGGCTGATCGCATGTGATTGTCACCTCCAGATAGTGTGTGTGTAACAGGATCTTGGGTTTCAGCTCTCTTCAGCTGTGTGTGTGTGTGTTTCGCTTGGAAATGTCACATAATTATCGTAGATTACATTACATTCGCTTTTATCCGAACCGACTTACAAAGTGGGAACAGCACAATTAGTTTATCATAACAATATCTGCATGTATAAGCTTGATTAGTGAAATGCAGAGAAAGAGAGAATGCTGTTATAGTAAAATGCCTTGTTTATGGTTAATAAATGAAGGCAAACACCATATTAGCTTAGAATCAATCCATCAAACCTTTTATAAAACGTTGGTTTCTTGGATAGAAATAACTTGGATCAAGAGGAATCTTTGCTTGGCTTTTTATGGCTAACGATACATCTGCCAAAAGCACAGCTGATTCACTTTAACAACAAGTGTATGCGGGGTCAGAGGTCATACGGGATCACTGTGACCCCTACTGAACATCTGTTATTGTAGCCCGACTCCAACAACTCGAGGGACAACTGGGAAAGAAATCTTTTGGGAATGTGAGTCGAGACAATATTTGGTCTGCTTTAATTTTGTTTGCTTTTACTTTCTTTTGCAGATTATTTAGACTGAAGAATGTTTGAAACAAGATTGCATGATATCATGTGAATTTATTGCTATACTATATTTATGTAAACCCTCCTGTTCCAACCGCCCGCTCTAGGCGGGACTCAAACCCCGGTCCACTGGCATGGGAGTCGGGTGCTCTAACAAGGAGGCTAAAGACCGCAATTAATTTAATGCATTCTTGCAGAATAAATTTATTAAATTCTTTCAAAACCTCATACCAGCCTACATCCGTTACACTCACCCCCCTAAACCTCACTCTCATCCGGGTCACGGCACCAATGTAACCCCTGCTGTTCGAACCGTCCGCTCTAAGCAGGACTCGAACCCGGGTCCACGGCATGGGAGTTGGGTGCTCTAACAAGGAGGCTAAAGACCGCAATTAATTTAATGCATTCTTGCAGAATAAATTTATTAAATTCTTTCAAAACCTCATACCAGCCTACATCCGTTACACTCACCCCCCTAAACCTCACTCTCATCCGGGTCACGGCACCAATGTAACCCCTGCTGTTCGAACCGTCCGCTCTAAGCAGGACTCGAACCCAGGTCCACGGCATGGGAGTCGGGCTCTCTAACAAGGAGGCTAAAGACCGCAGTCTCTAGCCCGCCTCTTGAGATCAGGGGAGTGGAGTTTACACGCACAGCTCTTACCAGCCTACATCCGTTACACTCACCCCCCTAAACCTCACTCCCATCCGGGTCACGGCACCAATATAACCCCTGCTGTTCGAATCGTCCACTCTAAGCAGGACTCGAACCCGGGTCCACGGCATGGGAGTCGGGTGCTCTAATAAGGAGGCTAAAGACCGCAATTAATTTAATGCATTCTTGCAGAATAAATGTATTAAATTCTTTCAAAACCTCTTACCAGCCTACATCTGTTACACTCACCCCCCTAAACCTCACTCCCATCCAGGTCACGGCACCAATGTAACCTCTGCTGTTCGAACCGTCCTCTCTAAGCGGGACTCGAACCCAGGTCCACGGCATGGGAGTCGCGCCTCTTGAGATCAGGGGAGTGGAGTTTACACGCACAGCAAACTCACCCCCCTAAACCTCACTCAGGTCACGGCACCAATGTAATCCCTGCTGTTCGAACCGTCCACTCTAAGCAGGACTCGAACCCTGGTCCACAGCATGGGAGTCGGGCTCTCTAACAAGGAGGCTAAAGACCACAGTCTCTAGCGCCCCTCTTGAGATCAGGGCAGTGGAGTTTACACGCACAGCTCTTACCAGCCTACATCCGTTACACTCACCCCCCTAAACCTCACTCTCATCTGGGTCACGGCACCAATATGACCACTGCTGTTCGAACCGTCCACTCTAAGCGGGACTCGAACCCGGGTCCATGGCATGGGAGTCGGGCTCTCTAACAAGGAGGCTAAAGACCACAATCCATTTAATGCATTCTTGCAGAATAAATGTATTAAATTCTTTCAAAACCTTCCAAACTTTGAAGTGGCTGAATGTGTGTTTGCATTTTGAAGTGTATCGAAGCACAATTCATGGTACAATACAAGTATTTCCTTTTAGCTGGTGGTCTGTTTGTTGTTTTGTGGAGGTGTTCTTCATGCCGTCCTTTGACTGATGGACACATTTGCCACCTGTTGTTTCGTCAAAGGTAGCGTATGATAATGCTAGTCATCTGTCTGAGGTAATGCTCTATTTTAAGCTGTGTTCTGTGCATCGGGTCAGCGCGCAGTCGAGGCATGATACCTGCAGAATGAGCTCACGGATGGAAACACACACATGTGGTGTCTTTCTCTCCTCCTCTCATGCAGAGAGTCTGCCGCATGTATTTTGAGTGTGCAGAAGTGGGCAGGTGTAGCGGTGAGAAAAATCCAGCTAATAATCCTCGGTTAGACGCTGCTACCTTCCCGGTTAATTAAGCGTAACGCAGGTGGGTGGATTGAACAGTGTCCTGTGGGAATCTGGACATACAGCTTAGAGTCCATATGGGATGTGCCCTATGGCCAAAACCATATATCACCGTGATGTTATATCTCATCGTATAGTTATTTTTGCTGGAAAATCAATGTAAAATGGTTTTATGTTTTAGTAATCACGTTAACGACTGTGATAATCCAGCAAATTAAATTTATTCAAAATGAATTTATCTCAATTGATTATTTCGGTATTTTTATTTGGAACATTGCTAAGGTGTTCTTGGTGGTTGCTAGGATGTTGCTAAGGTTTTATGGGTGGTTGTTAGAGAGTAACTAAGGTGTTCTGGGAGGTTTATAGGAGGTCACTAAAGCATTCTGGGTGGTTGCTAGGAGGTCGTGAGGGTATTCTGTGTGCTTTCAAAGACATTGCTGTGTTTTTGGTGGTTGCTAGGGAGTTGCTAAGGTGCTCTTGGTGGTTGCTAGGATGTTGCCAAGGTGTTATGAGTGGTTGTTAGGGAGTGGCTAAGGTGTTCTGGGAGGTTTCTAGGAGGTCACTAAGGCATTCTGGGTGGTTGCTAGGAGGTTGCGAGTGTGTTCTGGGTGGTTTCTAGCACATTGCTAAGGTGTTCTTGGTGGTTGCTAGGGGTTGCTAAGGTGTTCTGGTGGTTACTAAGTGGTTACTAAGATGTTCTGGGTGATTTCTAGGATGTTGCTAAGGTGTTCTGAGTGGTTGCTAGGATGCTGCTAAGGTGGTCTGGGAGGTTTCTAGGAGGTAACTAAGTCATTCTGGGTGGTTGCTAGGAGGTTGCGAGGCTATTCTGTGTGTTTTAAAGGACATTGCTGTGTTCTTGGTGGTTGCTAGGGAGTTGCAAACGTGCTTTTGGTGGTTGCTAGGATGTTGCCAAGGTGTTATGGGTGGTTGTTAGGGAGTGGCTAAGGTGTTCTGGGAGGTTTCTAGGAGGTCACTAAGTCATTCTGGGTGGATGCTAGGAGGTTGCGAGGGTATTCTGTGTGCTTTCAAGGACATTGCTAAGGTGTTCTTGGTGGTTGCTAGGGGGTTGCTAAGAGGTCTAAGTGGTTTCTAGGTGTTTGCTAATGTGTTCTGGTGGTTACTAAGAGGTTACTAAGATGTTCTGGGTGATTTCTAGGATGTTGCTAAGGTGTTCTGGGTGGTTGTTGGGGAGCTGCTAAGGTGCTCTTGGTGGTTGCTAGGATGTTGCTAAGGTGTTATGGGTGGTTGTTGGGAGCTGCTAAGGTGTTCTAGAAGATTTCTAGGAGGTCACTAAGTCATTCTGGGTGGTTGCTAGGAGGTTGCGTGGGTGATCTGGGTGGTTTCTAGCACATTGCTAAGGTGTTCTTGGTGGTTGCTAAGGTGTTCTGGTTGGTTTGCTAAGAGGTACAAGTGGTTGCTAAGGTGTTCTGGTGGTTACTAAGAGGTTACTAAGGTGTCCTGGGTGGTTCTAGTGTGTTGTTAAGGCGTTCTGGGTGGTTGCTAGGGAGTTGCTTAGGAGTTCTGGGAGGTTTCTACGAAGTCACTAAGGCATTCTGGGTGGTTGTTAAAAGGTGCCAAGGTTTTCTGGGTGGTTTCCAGGACAGTGTTCTTGGTGGTTGCTGAGGTGTTCTGGGTAGTTTCTAGGGGCTTGCTAAGGTGTGCCTGTTTACCTGTTTTATGGTCCAACAGGTGAAAATTGTGCGTCTGGTCACTAAGGGTCACAGGGTAACACACTCAACTCTAATACTTTGTGCTAGAGGTTATTAACCCTATCTTTGAGCAATCACAGTAATGATGTTTGCTTAGCAACCCCCAGAAGATGTCATTTAGCAGCCCGATTGTGCTGTGCTGGTATTTTATCAGAACGCATTGCTATAAATGGGCTCCTCCTGGGTTGAAACTCAGTGGCATCATTAGCTTTCATGGGCTCTTAATGTTTTCTGGAGTGCATTATTTCATTAGCAAGGCCTTGAGTGTCCCTCAAGAGCTTCATTGCTCTGACTGCCATGGAGCTCCAGATAAACAGGATGAGCATCAATCATGTGGCTCCGCCCTGGAATATAATGGGCTCAAATACACGGCTTCCAGCGGGCAGTTGCGGGGCGAGTGGATCGTCTTCTTGAGCGCCACTTCAGGGTTCCATAATGAATGTTAATAATCTGTGCTGTTAATTGAAGGGGAGGCCTTCATAAACCCAACATTACAAGAGAGAGGGAAAAAATTATTTGTATGCATAGTAAAAATGTATTCTTTTTTGTGTATATATATATATATATATATATATATATGACAGAATTATCATTCTATGTATTTGTTCTGTCCATCATTTCATTCAAAACACAGAGAATCATTATCCATGTCGTCAGGTCAAATAATTCAGCATACAGTATTAGGACATAAAAGCTTAAAAGCTTCTTCAGTCTGAACTCTAATAGTAGCAGATTCTTCCAGAAACACTTGAGTCACAATTCCATGAATTCAAATAACCTGTTTATTCCAGGATAATTGCAGGATGAGTCAGCGCAGGTGATGGGGAGTTCGTGCATATGTGTGTGTGTTTGTGTGTGTGTGTGAGGGAGAGATTTGGATGATGTTTGCTCACTCATCCAGGGCTCCTGATTAGGCTCCACCCCCTGCTGCTCTTAGTTAGGCTCCACCCCCAGTTGCTCTTGGTTAGGCTCCGCCCCTGCTGCTATTGGTTAGGCTCCGCCCCTCCTGCTATTGGCCATCCATCCATACATACATACATATAACTGACCCAATTAGGTAGATGGGCTGAGCTCAGGTGGAATTGACTCGGTCACATGTTCAGCGTGAAATGGGATCAAATGCATCATGCCTGTTATTTTAACCCTTCTGATCCGAACCTGAAGCCCCTTTTGTTGGGATGGTGCTGGGATTCAAGGCCAGTAGATGGAGCGTCTCATCTCACATATTGAAATGCCACGCCGGTGGCCCAGCTGTGATTTATTCCTCATTGGGTCCTTGGCTTTCCTGCGGAGAGGGCGACCCTCATTGTGTTATGAGAATATGACCATGCAGCAGTTTATTGTGTCTCAGATGAGGTGGGGAGAGGCGTGCCGGTACTTTATTATGTGATCAGACTCGCTGGATGATAAAACAGGGAAAATCCCACAGACACACATTGAATGTTTTCATTAGAGACAAAGAATAAAACACCAAGCAAACTCCCAAAACACAAAAGCACACAACAAAATGACTCAAATTGAAACTGAAATAAACTGAAAATATAAAATAATATTAATAAAAATACTAAAATAACATGGCTGCAATATGACCTGCACCGTCACTGAAATGACTCTCGGTAACCTCCTAAAATCTCTGAATCTCTCTGGATCAAGCTCTCAGGCTGTTTCTGTCACAACAGATTCTGTGACCCAAATAGAATTACATAATTCACTTCAAATGTTGACATTTAACAAATGCTTTTGTATTTGATTCTGATATTTATAGGGGAGTTTGTGTTCTGACTGCTGCCGGATTCAATTCAATCAATTTATTTATTTGTTTCTTTATTTATTTACAAGCATCACTATTATTAGCTCATTCTTACTGGTTTGGAGGGGAAAAAGAGGGAAAAAAATGTCTTCAAAATAAATAATAATAATATATTTATGTTTTCCTAAATATTTACATATATTGCTTCTATTATTCCTTTTCCCAAATTAGTAGACCTAATAAGACCTAACCTAGAACACACATTTTAGTTACTTTATAAGTTTTTATTAAATGCATTAAATGCAGTGAATAATCTTAGATGTTAAGAAACACTAAATAGCAGGGTTTCTTCGGTTGATGTTACTGTACTCTTGTTCTAGATTGTTCCCTGTGATGTACGAGTGTTTGAGTTCATGTGAAGCTCCAGTATTGACCTGCGCTGTGTGAGTTCACTGGGAGGTTTGATTTTACAGTAGTTAAAATAACACATTGATCTTTGGCCCTGTGCTCTCAGTGGGCTTATGGGTCATCTGGACTTCACTGAGAGTCACTGAACGCAAGCGTCCTGATCAATGGAACAGTGTTATGACATCACAAAACAACAGCGCTCCTTAAAGGTACAACCTGAGGCCCAAAATATAATGTTTAGGTAGTGATCTCTTCAGTTAATGACCCAATAACACAGATCTGATTCCCACAGAGCTCTCAAATATGTTTTATGTAAGTTTAAAATGTGTCAAAAGTGTATTTAGAAATATTTCTGTTCATATGGAGATATTTGGTTTTCATAAAGTTTTCGAATACGTTTTATTTAAGTTTCAACATTACCTCAAAAATTTATCGAGAAATATAAGTTCATATTGAGATATTTGGTTTTTATAGAGTTTTCAAATATGTTTTATTTAAGTTTCAACTTTGACTCAAATTGATTGAGAAATGTTTGAGTTTATGCTGAGATATTTGGTTTTCATAATGTTTTCAATTTTTTTTTAAGTTTAATATTTGTCAAATTTATTGAGAAATATTTTGTTTTAATAAAGTTTTAAAATATGTTTTATTTAAGTTTAAAATTTGTCTCAAAAATGCATTGAGAAATATTTCCATTCATATTGAGATTTGGTTTTCATAAAGTTTTTAAATACGTTTTATTTAAGTTTCAACTTTACCTCAAAATATTACCTAAAAAATATTTGAGTTCATATTGAGTTATTTGGTTTTGTTAGTTCTGAAATATGTTTTAAGTTTCAACATTTTTCTCATAAATTAATTGAGAATTTTTTGAGTTTGTGTTGAGATATTTGGTTTTCATAATGTTTTCAAATATATATATTTTAAGTTTTAATATTTGTCAAATTTATTGAGAAATATTTGAGATCATATTAAGAAATTTTGTTTTAATAAAAAAATTTAAAATATGTTTTATTTAAGTTTAAAATTTGTCTCAAAAATGCATTGAGAAATATTTCCATTCATATTGAGATTTGGTTTTCATAAAGTTTTTAAATACGTTTTATTTAAGTATCAACTTTACCTCAAAATATTACCTAAAAAATATTTGAGTTCATATTGAGTTATTTGGTTTTGTTAGTTCTGAAATATGTTTTAAGTTTCAACTTTTTCTCATAAATTTATTGAGAAATGTTTGAGTTTGTGTCAAGATATTTGGTTTTGATAATGTTTTCAAATATATATTTTTTTTATTTCAAAAATTGTCAAATTTATTGAGAAATATTTGAGTTTGTGTTGAGATATTTGGTTTTCATAATGTTTTCAAATATATATTTTTAAGTTTTAATATTTGTCAAATTTATTGGGAAATATTTGAGTTCATATTAAGAAATTTTGTTTGAATAAAGTTTTAAAATATGTTTTATTTAAGTTTCAATTTTTTCTCATAAATTTATTGAGAAATGTTTGAGTTTGTGTCGAGATATTTGGTTTTCATAATGTTTTCAATTATATTTTTTTAAGTTTAAAAATTGTCAAATTTATTGAGAAATATTTGAGCTCATATTGAAATATTTATGTTTCATAGAGTTCTCAAATATGTTTAGAGTTTAAAATGTATTGTCAAAAATGTATTGAGAAATATTTAAGTTCATATTGAGAGTTTTCATAAAGTTTTCAAATGTTTTACTCAAGTTCAATTTCACCTCAAAAATTCATTAAGAAATATTTGAGTTCATATTGAGATATTTGGTTTTTCATTGAGAGAATTTGAGAAATATTTTAGTTCATATTGAGATATCTGACTATTGCAGACTTTGGTCATAGAGTTCTCAAATATATTTTAAGTTTAAACTTTGTGTCAAAATATGTTCTCCTTGAGAAAAATAAAAGGACACAAAAAAGTTCTTATTGAGATCTCTGGCTTTTGATTGCAGATCTGAGCACAGTTTAAGACAATTCTGAAAGAGACACACATGAGGTTACTGTGCTGTCAGTAGAAACATCCGTCTCTATCATCCGTCTCCATTTGCCTTCCAGAGATCTCCTTTAGGACGTTTCTTACATGTGTTTTACTCCGGATCTTATGTAAGCACATGATGCAATCCTGTGCATCTGATGACTGCTGCTGATGGTGGTCCATGTCCCGAGACATTAAACGCCTGAACCGTCCCTGTGCTCCTGTATCGAACGGCCCAACGGGCCTTTAGCTGCCGCCAGCAGCTCAAAATAGCTGCTACTGTCGGTAACCATCAGTGTTTTTACACAGACAGACCCGTGTGTCTTTTGCAATCAATGGCTGTTTTAGACTTTTAACAGTTTTGAGTAAATAAGAAAAGATACAGATATTTTTGTCAACTTGAATGAAACTCCTGTGACCTCTGGGCATCAGCGGCAAACGTAATTATTGAAAAGTCAGCAAGAGGCTTAGGAATAATTCACCGCTTATAGTGTTATCAAGTGAACGTAACACTGTCTTGGAAACTGTGATCCACAGAGGAAACGTAACCGGAGCACCGGGTCACCTATTAGGAGGCCAAGTGCGTATTTGTGACGTCTTACCTTAGACAGAACGAGAATGGCTTGAGCTGGGAATCAGTCAGACTGACTATGACTGTATATTTTGTGACTTGAGGTTTATATGTTAATCTTTTAGCACACATTTAAGTACTTTACCACTTAAGCAATAATGACACTTGTAACTAGACTTGTAATTAGATACAATACTGTTAAAAAATGTGGGCTTTTTTGTGAAGGAAATATACAGTCATTAGAAATATGATTTGAAAGGTCGACCAATAGGTGTCGCTGTGACCAAACTGATGTGGTGTGGTCAAAGTAAGGTGACAATGAAACATGCAAAGTTTTGTGTCAATAGGGCAAAGCAGTGCAGAGATACAGTCATTGTGGCATCATGCCTCAAATTTTACGAAAACGTTTTTCTCTATCGACACAAAATCCATAACTTTTTGCCAGCATTTTGCCGAAAGATGTTTTAACGCTAAATCACCACGTTGCACAAACCATAAGGCCTAGCAATGTTTGTATCGTTGGATTTGGCAAGGATTCAGGAGTCTAAGGAGAGGACTCCCTTGAAAATAAGTCATAAGCATTTGAATATTTGATTTTACCACTAGGTGGCGCTGGCTTGAAACTTCTCAGGCTCCTTCAAGGCATCGTGCTGATGAACCATACCATTTCATTTGTGATTTTTGGGCAAACTATTCAGAAGTTATGAGCAAAAATAAAAATTCATATCTCCGGACCAGTAGGTGGCGCTGTGCCAAAATGCAGCATGTAACCTCAGGTCATGGTTGTGATGACATGTACCAAGTTTGAGCAGAATACGATAAAGCGTTTAGGAGAAACAGCCTTACGTCTATTTTGACAAGCGCTACGTAAAATCCATTTGCGCGTTTTTCAAAAACGGTTTGACAAATCGACTTGAATTCCATAGCTTTTTGTCAGCATGGTCTGAAGATGATCTGGTTCAATTTCTGTTAAAATAGAATCCTATTGAGCCAAGGAATCAGAGGAAAAAGTATTTTGTTTCTAGCCCTTACGGTTTAAAAGTTATTTGCATAAACGGGAGTGCAAGTTTGGACAGCTGGTGGCGCTAGAGGGATTGAGTTAGAGTCTCCGAATTTGCTATGTTGACAGTTCAGACTGTCCTCTATCTGTGTGCCAAATTTCATAACTTTCCCGCAAGCAGTTCTATGGGCTGCCATAGACTTTCAGAGTCGAAGAAGAAGAAGAAGAAGAAATGGAAAAAGAATAATAACACCAACTTGGCCCCTAATTACAATTTATAATATATTCACAAAACAGCTATTTTAAGTTGTATTAATATTTCAGACCCCAAACTTTCAGTGCAAATTAATACAGTATGTCATCCTGCTGCAACCACATAACAACACTTAAAGTCGGCAATCACCATGCACTCTTTGCAGGTGTTAACAACAGTAGTTTAGGAGAATGTCATGTTTACTAGAGCTGATGTTAATTCAGTCTCTAATGAACCTTTAAGCAGTGACTCTGGACTGAGGTTGCTCCAGGGCAACAGCAGCGGCCTCTTAGGAAGCAAGGTGAACAATGCAACTCAGTGTGAGGGAGCATGTGACCCCAGAACTATTCTTTGTGCAGGTGACCGAAACAATGTGCTGCTATGGCAACAGTTTTGGCCCACAGATACCCGATAAGGTTCTGCCTGCACTTTCTAAGCTAGAGAGAATCATACTTTCTTTCTCTCTCTATATGTATTTGGGTTTTCACATGGTGATGCAATTCTATTTTATTTGTATGACATTGTGATTTAGTGTAACCAGTAATGTGACTGTTTACTCAGCACAACTCTTGGTATTGCAGAATTACATATTGATCTCTCTGGATCTCTCTGTGTTTTTAAATGGCATCATTTACATCATGCATTTGGTAGATGATTTTACCCAAAATGACTTACAGTGCATTAAAGGTATAGATCTATTTATTTAATGCATTCAAATACTATGCATTTATACTATTAGTGTTCGACTGACATTGCATTGGAAGTATACTTTTTAGTTTTGAAGTTTTGAAGTTTTAGTTTTAGCATAATTTGCATCATGCATTTGGTAGATACTTTCATCCAAAGTGACTTGCACTGCATTAAAGGTATTTTTATTGTATTTCATGCATTCAAATACTATACATTTATACTAGTTGTACAGTGTTCGACTGACATTGCATGGAAGGTATAGTTTTTTATGCATTTGAATAATATACATTTATACTATTTCTGCAGTGTGCAGCATACATTCTGTTCATAGTTATGTTATTCTCAAAGCATGCAAGTTTACTTTATGCATATGTAGAATAAAAGTATTATGCTATTTTATATCAAAGGAGGGACCTGAGCCAAACTAAAAAATCAATGCATGTTAATGCAATGCATTAAACGCTCTAAACTTCTTGGTAACATCTCATTCAACACTACAATAATGGTGGTGTGTTTTGTACAGGCAAAAATGTGTTTTGCATCATAGAAATGAAGTGTGTCAGTTAATATTATTTGCTTGACATTTCTGCTTCAGTATTTCAATACCGTGGAATCTGTGAATGAAACATTTTTGTAAATGTACCTCTCGCATCTCACATGTGTAATTGGACTATCCTCGGAGAAGGGAATTCCGAGCGTTATACTTTTAAATAATTTTGATTGGCTTCTCTCATTCATGAACTGCAGCCGAACAATTATTGGGAGGAAATTGCAGCTGCTTGAGTTGATTATCAAAGTACCGGCACTCTGTGCTTGCTGTGCTTGTCTAATCAAAGCGTGCTGTACTACATCCACTCAAACACACACACACACACACAGTTGTCCATTGAACACAGCCTTGTCGACCCCCTCCGTGCGTGTAGGTGGTAGATGTGACATTTAAAACCAGTTCCACATCTCACCTGCTGTTTACAGGCCTCACACTGCGGCTGCTGCGACAAAAACGCCCCGTGTCACAGAATATGAGACCTTTACACAAGAACTCCATCTGGAATGAGACCGTGAATAGTTCGGACACAAGAAATTAGCTGTATTTGAAATGTGAAACTTATTTGAACAAGTATAGAATTCAACTGCCTACACGCAGTCGAACAGAAGAATAATTTCTGGAAAAATTGCATGCTGGGTGCATGGTGTGGCGTTTGAAGGCATGGTTAGGTCATTCTGTCATCGTTTACTCACACTCGTGCTGTTCCACACCTGTACGACTTTCTTTCTTCAGTGGAAGAAACACAAAAGATGTGATGCTGTTCATTTTCATAGCGTGAAAGCGTACGCTGACGGCGCTGTCAAACTCCTGAAAGCAGCATAAAAGCATCATAGATGTAGTCCATGTGCTATTTGGAAGACTATAGTGCACTAGTTTTATGGACTATTGTTATGATGCTTTTGTAGAGCATGACGACCCCTAGTTACTATAAACACTCATTGCACATTAATGTTTCTCCAAAATGTCTTCTTTTCTGCCTGATAATGAAAGTCACATGGGTTTAGAGCAGTTGTTCTCATGCAGGAGGACTCAACACACTTTCAAAGGAAAGCAAGAGGGCTTAAAAGTATTCAAATAAGACAGAACAAGGTGTAAAATAAGCTAAAATATGACTTGTTTTCTTGTTTTCATTGGCTCCCTTAACAGCTGTCTTTATTTAAGGTCATGGTCAAGCTTGAGAAGCACTGGTTTAGATCTTATAATTGGAGAGTTGCTGGTTTGAGTCAGTCTGTGAATCACTGTGCCATTGAGCATAACACCACCATTATTGTAGAGTGTTGAATGAGATGTTACCAAGAAGTTTAGAGCGTTTAATGCATTGCATTAACATGCATTGATTTTTTAGTTTGGCTCAGGTCCCTCCTTTGATATAAAATAGCATAATACTTTTATTCTATATATGCATAAAGTAAACTTGCATGCTTTGAGGATAACATAAGTATTAACAGAATGCATGCTGCACACTGCAGAAATAGTATAAATGTATATTATTTGGAGAGATTGTCCTTGAAGTTCATAGAGATGTTCTTTACAGCGTTTTATATTCTCCTGAATGTTGCTGCTTCTCTCTCCTCAGGTCTTGAACCTCTTCTTGGCGTTGCTCCTCAGCTCCTTCAGCGCGGACAACCTCTCGGCTCCAGACGAAGACGGAGAAATGAACAACCTGCAGATCGCCATCGCACGGATCCAGCGGGGGATGCTGTGGCTCCGGCAGGCGCTCTGCGACTTCTTCAATGGGAACTTCAAGCGACGGCGGCAGAAAGCGAAGGAGGCCAAAGCCATGCTGAAACTTAAGAGACTCAGCCAGCAGACGCACTGGGCGGAAGGGAACGGGACGGCCGGCGTCATCGAGCGCAGCGGGGAGGAGGACAGCTACATGACCAACCCCAACCTCACCATCAGCGTGCCCATCGCGCCCGGAGAGTCAGACGTGGAGTTTCCAGAGGAAGAGGAGGAGGACGATGATGGTGCAAGCGAGAGCTCAGAGGAGGAGGAGGAGGAGGAGGAGGTAGAAGAAACGAAGCCGGTGAGTGAACGCAGCTGAAGCTGAATCTTGCATACTTACCAGCAGGGCTTGACATTAATCAAATACGGGTGGATTTCAGCAGTGGCGTGTAATGCAGTCACTCCTACTAGCTAATTTGGCAGGTTGAATTTTATATATATGCATTTTTCAATTGTCTTTTTTTGCCTTTATTATGATAAGACAGTAAGTAGAAGTAGAAGCGAGAAAGGGGGATGGGATCGGGAAAGGTCAGCGAACCGGGACTCAAACTCGGGGACTCGAACTCGGGTCGCCTGAAGCGCAACGGCATTACATGTGCTGCCCACAAGGCTATCGGCATAGACTCAATTGTAGTCTCTTTTTTTGCCTTTATTATGATAGGACAGTAAGTAGACAGGAAGTGAGGTGGGAGAGAGAGAGGGGGAAGGGATCAGGAACAGTCTGCGAGTTGGGACTCGAACTTGGGTCGCCCGAAGCGCCACGGCATTACATGTGCTGCCCACAAGGCTATCGGCACAGACTCAATTGTAGTCTCTTTTTTTTGCATTTATTATGATAGGACAGTAAGTAGACAGGAAGTGAGGTGGGAGGGAGAGAGGGGGAAGGGATCGGGAACAGTCTGCGAGTTGGGACTCGAACTCGAGTCGCCCGAAGCGCAACGGCATTACATGTGCTGCCCACAAGGCTATCGGCACAGACTCAATTGTAGTCTCTTTTTTTTTGCATTTATTATGATAGGACAGTAAGTAGACAGGAAGTGAGGTGGGAGAGAGAGAGGGGGAAGGGATCAGGAACAGTCTGCGAGTTGGGACTCGAACTTGGGTCGCCCGAAGCGCCATGGCATTACATGTGCTGCCCACAAGGCTATCGGCACAGACTCAATTGTAGTCTCTTTTTTGCCTTTATTATGATAGGACAGTAAGTAGACAGGAAGTGAGGTGGGAGGGAGAGAGAGAGGGGGAAGGGATCGGGAACAGTCTGCGAGTTGGGACTCGAACTCGAGTCGCCCGAAGCGCAACGGCATTACATGTGCTGCCCACAAGGCTATCGGCACAGACTCAATTGTAGTCTCTTTTTTTTTGCCTTTATTATGATAGGACAGTAAGTAGACAGGAAGCGAAGTGGAAGAGAGAGAGGGGGCCAGGACTTGCAACAGCGCTATATGTCGGTGCTACCCACGAGGCTAACGGCGCCGACTCAATTGTAGTCTTTTAAAAAGGCATCTGAAAGAATAAACTAAGTGCAATGTAGTGTTGTCAAAAATATTTCAATACATATCAATACTGAAATATCTGAAACACTTCAAATATTCATTTTCCGCAGAATAGACACAATACCAGCTGCACTTTCTCACTCTTTCATCTCTCCGACTGCGAGTTGACACACAAACCCGCCTCTTTTGATGAATATTGTTGGTGTTACACAGCTTTTGTGTGTATGTTGTGTGTATTGTGCATAATTTTACTCATTACCGCAGATTTTGTTCTCACACACACATAAAGCCGCCTCTCAGTGTTAAACCGAGTTCTTTTTTGCTGCTTATTGCCCTTAAATACTCACAAATTAATGTCAAAATGCCGGTCTTGGTGAGTATTCACTTAAAAACAGTCAGTTATGTTTTAAGTGAACGTAAACGCATGTCTAACAGTGTAATGGATCTGTGCGTCAGGTCTTAAAGTGACAGCAGCCTAATAAACCGGCTGGAGCAGTGTGTTGTGATTGGTCAAGCGTGTTTGGGAAATGACCTGCCCCCTTACCATAACACACTACTAACTAACTCAACCAGGCCCAACCCCTTTATTTTGGGCGGGAATTATTTAAATGAGGAATATTGTGACGTGTTCTTGAGGTGTTTCAGGGAGTTCAGAAACAGTGATATATAGAGAATAACTAGAAATTTGCAGAGCTTTTTCATGCATCATTACACACTAAAGATAAACATGTGAAAAAAGCAGAAGAGGTGCTCTTTAAGACATTTAGTCAGAAGGAAATAAGATATCTTTGTGTGCAAGTGTCCTGTACTTTTTGCTTTGTTCTTGGTATGTTTGGTTTCATATTTACCCACTTATAAACAATCAAACTGCAGTCAGTGAGACGGTCTCTTCTTGTCTGCGGTCGGCCAGAACAAACTGCAAAGTGAAATAGACTTTGTCATTGGTCAAAAGTGTTGTTACCTGAGCCTAGATCTATAAGATCCTTTAAATGTGGCATTGATGCTCTCATTAATGTTTCATGGGAGTAATTGTGAGCTTAACAGCACAATAATGCAGTTGCATTGACTGAATCATTTAAGTTAGTGTTCGTTCACTAAACGTCTTAAACTGTCGTGCTGTAACGGGACAGCTGCGCGAGGATAAAGCAATAATCCCACACGGGGCTTCTTGAAACTTCGGGATCACAAAGGTGTCCAGCTGTACTCAAATGAGCCGGATCATCAGACCGTCTCCAGTCCTTTTAGCATCTTCCTGCGTCTCTCCGTCTCTTCCTCAGGGAAGGTCTTGCACAGAGAGACTAATAAGACATACAGCAGCTCTCCTTCTGTTCCTAAGTGAATCGCAGTTATGAACGCCCACTCAGAGCAGCTATTTTCTCCTGCGTCTTTCTCCAGAGACATTTTCCCTTAAGCGGACACTCCTCAAAAATGGAGGTCATGTCCATATATTAGTCTTCCGATTGAATCGTCGCCATATGTACATTGGGCAGCCTGAGGAAGTGCCTTGAGGTTCGACTGTACGAAACACGGCCTGCGGTTCAGCATGCATATGTGTTAAATCAACATCACAGATGCTTATGAAAGAGTTATTATGAAAGACTTTGCATGCAATTCACACATGTTTATATAGATATACATAAAGTAAAAAATATGAACTCAATATGAAAACTGATAATCAGAAATGTTTCTTAAGCAGCAAATCAGCGTATGATTTCTGAAGGATCGTGTGACACTGAAGACTGGAGTAATGATGCTGAAAATTCAGCTTTGATCACAGGAATAAATTACAGTACTATATATTCACATAGAAAACAGATATTTTAAATTGTAAAAATATTTCACATTTTTTACAGTATTTTTGATCAAGTAAATGTATATATACATTTAAATATAAATACATAAATACATATATACATACAAAAGTCATTGTCAAATTCATTAATTTTTTAGTTTGGCTTTTCACATTAAATGTTACATTAATATAATTTGAAATTCAAAAATCTGTATAAAATGTATAATAGAAGAATTTTAACACAAAATGCATGTTTTATGCAAAATGCAAAGTTGCACACAGTGAAGATAAGTAGCATCACTCTTGTTGGCAATCATAAACGCTCTCTCTATGAAGTTATTAAGCAAACAGAGGCTCTTTCCCCAGCGAGGGCCCCTGGTTCACGCAGGTCCTGATTTCCCAGCATGCACCCCGCTGGCAGTTTGGCATCTGGAGTATGCTGGCATTGTGTTTGGAGAATTCCCTCTCATGATGGCGTTATGTAACAGACGGACCGCCCGCTTTCACAAGTGTCACGTTGCTCAGGGAGTCCACGCACACCTGTGGTGCAGATTCACCTGTTAACAACAAACAAGTTGACTAAAGCATGAACGGTGTTATTTTAATATCACTGAGATACGATTACAGTATATATAAATATAAACTGTTTCATTTGTTCCAGATGAATATTGTTGGTGTTACAGGGCTTTAATTTCGGCGTGGTATTATTTAATATTTTTTA
This sequence comes from Ancherythroculter nigrocauda, assembly GCA_036281575.1. Taxonomy (NCBI): domain Eukaryota; kingdom Metazoa; phylum Chordata; class Actinopteri; order Cypriniformes; family Xenocyprididae; genus Ancherythroculter; species Ancherythroculter nigrocauda. The sequence goes on along the minus strand of VTFQ01000024.1, from coordinate 31,030,558 downwards.
ATATTTCATTCAAAATTTCATTTGTAATATTAATAGTTTTTTTATGTAGTTTTATTTTTATATTTACATTTTTTAATATTTTTTTATTTTTTTTAATATTCACATTTAAATATTTGCAGTATTTTGTTTTTTTAAATATAGCTTTTATTTTATTTTATTTTATTTATATATATCGTTTTTTAAATGTTAAATATTTTAACAGTTTTTATTTTGTAATATTTCATTTTTTATTGTAATATTTTATATTTGTAATATAGTTTTCATTTTTCTATTAAAATATTAAAATATTTTTATTTTTTATATATAGTTTTTCTTCTTTTTAATAATTCAATTTTTCAATATTTGTAATATTTTAGATTTAATATAGTTTTTTTATATTTCCATTTATTTCCATTTGTAATAGTTTTATTTTTATATTTCTATTTTTTTATATTGTTTAATTTTAATAGTTTTAATTTTATATTTACATTTTTAATATTGTTTTAATATTTTATATTTTTAATATAGTTTTTTTTATATATATTTACATTTTAAATGTTTGTAATAGTTTTTTTACCATAGTTTTATTTTTATATTTACATTTTTTTTTAATATTTTTAATATTTTATATTGTGTATATATTTTTAATACTTATATTATTGAATATTTTTAATATTTAATATTTTTATATACATTTCTTAAATTTATAGTATAAATATGTTTGGATTTTTTTTAATATTTCCATTTTAAATATTTTTTATAGTTTTTTTTTAAATAGTTTTATTTTATATTTACATTTTTTATATTTTTTTATATTTTATATTTTTAATATAGTTTTTATTTCTTCAGTATTTACGTTCAAATGTTTTTAATATTTAATGTTTTTTTAATATACCTTTTATTTTTCTATTTTCATTTTAATTAAAGTTTTAGTAATTTTGTTGTCTATTTTATCTTTTTTTAGTCATTGTTTTTTTTTTTTTAAATATATATCTATATAGTTTTTATTCAATTTTATTTCAGTTTTAGTTTGTTATTTTTAATTTCATTTCAATGAATGATTATTTTATTTCAAGTAACACATTTTTTTGTTTTTTGTATGGTTTTAATTTTAGTTAACTATACTAACCCTAGTTCTGAATGTGGTTAGTCTCAAAAGCATGAAGATCTCTTCACCAGCGAGTATTTATCAATCGTCAGATCAATTCGACTCGACGGCGTTATGAGCGAAAGTGCGTGTGATTTCCATTACTCGCGTATTTTTATTCTCGAAGTGCTCTCCTCACGTCCTCACAGACAGGATGAAGCTCATGCAGTGACCCGTAAATGATTCTGTGCTCTGCAACACTGTGATGTTGATGTTAGAAACCGGCCGGCGTCTGAATCTGGGACATGGCCGGATCCGTGCGCACCTGTGACGAGGAGTTTAAGAGCAGCTGATATTTGTTTTGTCTCTTTAATCTTTCACTACACCTGTTCCACCTCATTCTGTCCCTCTGCATCTTTTATCTTTTCGTTTACCTGTTCTTTTATCTTTCGGCACACCTGTCCTCTCCTGCATGCTTTCCTCTCTATATCGTTCGCTTTCGTTACTCTCGTACTATTGTGTCGTTTTCCCTCCTGGCTCTGATTACCTGGGTTTCCCCAAATCAAAAATGGATCTGGAAGCTTGGTGAAACATCTCTCTCTCTCTCTCTCTCTCTCTTTCTCTCTCTCTCTCTCTCTCTCTCTCTCTCTCTTCATTATCATCAGGGATGTGAAAGTTCACACACAAGTACATGAGGATGTTTGTGCACAGATTTCATCCTCAGAACAGACTCTATTTCTAGTGTCATTAATAAGAATCGTTCTGGTTTCTATATTAATACTGCAGACGCTCCTGAGATTACATTATACCGTACATTTGCATTTCAGGAAACATTTTCATTTTATAGTGCTGCACTCTTACTGTACTGACTCATTTGTGTCGCTTTTTATTTTTAAAGTATTCAACAAGGATATTATTTGTTAATTTATTCGTAGATATACTAATACTAATATTTATTTGTTTATTCATATACTAATATTTATTTATTTATTTATTTAACGCTCTTAATTTGCTTTTAACTCTTGTTTGCTTTTTTATTTAATAATGAAATTACACTTATTTATTTTTTAAATATACTAATTCATTTATTTATTTATATATTTATTTATTATAAATAAATGATTATGAATAAATTATTAATTTATATATTATTTTATATATTTATTTATGTAATATATTAATATACCTTTTGTTTTGCTTGTTTAGTTTGTTTATTTGTAAACATACTAATAATTAATTTATTTATTTACTGATATTAATATACATTTTGTTTGCTTGTTTTGTTTATTTATTTGCAGACATATTAATACAAATATTCATTATTTATCTATTTTGAGATATATTGATATTTATTTATAAATATTGTGATAATATACACTTTGATTGTTTGTTTGTTTATATACATACTAATACTAATTTATTTACATTTATTTATTTATTATAAATAATATATTTTTTATTTATTTAATTATTTATTATTTATTTATTACATACTAATACATTATATATTTATTTTTAAATATATTGTTTTTTTATTTATTTTTATTTTTTATTTATGGATATAGTTTTATTTATGGATATATATATATATATATATATATATATATATATATATATAATATACACACATTTGGTTTGTTTGTTTGCTTATTTGTTTTTTGTTTTTTTGCAGACATACTAATACTAATATGCAAATTTATTGATTTATTTATTTATAGTTATATAACTAGTTATACATTTATTCATAGTTATTCAAATACTAAAATACATTTATTTATTTATAGGTATACTAATATATATTTATAGATGGATGGATGAATAGCAGTAATATTTATTTATTTATTCATGGAGTCATTAATAGGAATCGTTCTGGTTTCTATATAAATACTGCTGTAAGAGTGGCGCAGACTTACATTACACTGTACATTTGCATTTCAGGACGATTTGCATTGTCCTTACCTCTGCACTCTCACTGTATGACGACCACTGACTCATTTGTATCTGTATTTATTTTGACGAGGAGTTTCAGATCTGCTGTTTTGTGTGCGTTCAGAGTTCAGGCGGTTGTTTTTTCACAGCACTATAATGTCAGAGCGTCGCCGCTGGGCTGAGAGTCGACGAGATCACACCTGAATCACTGAACACACACTGACACAAACACAAGCAGACGTGAGACCAGACGCCTCACATGTGACCCAACATCACACACACACACACACACACACACACACACACACACACACACACACACACACACACACACACACACACACACACACACACTCCTTCCCTCAGACCAGGGCTGAGCAGACCTCATTTCACTTAAAGTGCCCCTATTATACTTTTTTGAATATGACCTTTCATGTAATGTGTAATAAAGCTGTTTGTGAAGGTAAACGGTCTGTAAAGTTTCAAAGATAAATGGAGTTTATCAGCCTGAAACGAGTCGTCAGTAATTCCCGTCTCACTTCCTGCTGAACATATAGGTTTGTAGCTAATTTGCATAATGCCAGCCTCAGGTCTTCATTGGAGGAACAGCTTGCCATAAAGAACCTGCAAAAGTAATGATTATGAATGTGACAAAACAGCAAGGAGACATTTTAATTGTTTATTAATAAAATAATGTTTTCTGAATCAGTGTCAGCTGCGAAGATGAAGTTGACATTGCTGACTCTCATCATCTCCGCATAGATGCACATTTCATTTGGATTACATAATCAGAGAGTAGCCTATTTTCATTTTGAATTATTTTGTTTAAAAGTAAACATTTCAAGCTTTCTATAGATATATTCCTCATGTCTGTGAGGCAAGCAGCCGCTGAATTTCGGTTCATTATAAGACGTGCTTCAGTGCAAGTGATCGTGCCGGCGCCTCCATGTCATGATTATATTTGCTTCTTATTTATTAAATCCAGGCAATTGGTTGATGAAAAACTGATTAAAATTAAGACACAATTTTTACAAAACAAAATTCACTTTAAAGAAAGGCTTTCTACAAAACAAAACTTAATGAAGTGGTCAAAATCATATCTGACCCACTCCATGACTCCCGATATATTGCGCATCTTATGATGCATCTTATCTTACTGTTCATCATCAAACAGATGAATTTAAAACATAACATAGGCCTACTTAAACAAATAATAATTTATTTTTAGACTTATATTTAATATTAGGGGCATCCTAGTTATTTGACATATTTGAATTTTTTTTTTTAACCCTCTGGAGTCTGAGGCTGATTTGGGGCTTGGAGAAGTTTTGACATGCCCTGACATTTCTGCTTTTTTCAGTTGTTCATAAACATATAAATGACCAAAGTGTCATTACACTGTATTCAGCACAAACTAGGCTACAATAATATGTGAGGAACATGTATGTACATGTTTGTATTTTTGAAGGAATAATGTTTATGCGTGGTTATTGAAAAAACAAAAAACTTAAGTCACTTAAACTTAAAAAGTTAAGAGTTTTTGCTTCAGAATTATGTAAAAATTATGCTGCCTACTCCTTCATATAAAACAATATATTGATTTAGTTTTTGTAAGACACTTTTTGTCAAGAAACACAGTATGTGTGGAGGCGTGAATCATCATGAATAATGGGTCATTTACACCTGAGAAGACAAAAGAATCACATAATAATGACCTGAAATGACTTACATATTAATGAGGCCTTTCAGTCAGGTAGGCTGTGAAAAAAACCCTCTGTAAACATGTCTCAGCTCATCATAAACAGCAATACTGTGAAATATTATTACAATTTCAAATAATGGTATTCTATTATATTCTTTAAAATATAATGTATTTCTGTGATGCAAAGTGTCTAAATAATTATGTTACCTCTATGGCATTTCATATAGGCTTTTAGCTTAAAAGCATCCACATTTGGAGAAATATTGATGGATTCTTATATATTTATGTCAATTTTCTATACTGAGAAGTAATATTTATTGTCATCACTATGAGTGCTGGATACTGTGTTTTCAATTCATACTTGCAGCCGGAGGGCGCTCTCTGTACACCTTTAGGCCACAAGTTCATATAAAGAAGAAAAGGAACTAGGAACTAACGGCATGTCTTCTAGAGATCGCTAACCATGGCTTTAACATCCAAATAAACACTTTTTAAGACAATAAATACACGATTGAGACAATGCATACAAGTATTGCCTCTGAATTTGCGTCTGAATAGCGCTGGCTCCGTGGGCGTGGCCGCATTAGCGGGTAATGAGCTGAATCTCGGACTTCTGACATGGCTCTCTTTTCATACAGATTACATAAACACAGAATGTTTGTTTTCAATTTGACTTGCACGATTTAAAACCTGACATTTCAATGTTTCTTTAGACATAAGTGTCATTTTTTTTTGTCATTAGTATTCATAAGTTACAGTTCATTTTCTGAGAACTATCAGATTGGACTTCGTTCAGAGGGAGACGAGAGATCACGCATCATGTTAGTTTTCTTTATTTTACAAAAAGCACAACATTGTGTTTTTACTCTGAGTGTACACAAATAAAAGAAGACATTCTATAGTTTCAATTGATATATTACTTATGTCTCTATGACAAGAAATGACAGAGTATTTTAAGTCTGTTTTGCTGCAATGTGAAAAAAATCCTGCAAAATGCGCCGGCGCGTTTTCGGACCTCAGGGAGTTAAAGTAATGCAATAGTTACTTTCCCTGGTAATTAGTTACTTTTATAATGATGTAACTCAGTTACTATTTGTGAGAAGTAACTATAACTATAACTAATTACTTTTTTAAAGTAGCGTGCCCAACACTGATAATAAGCATATGATAATCAGACTGGGCCATCTGACCAATCAGAGCAGAGCAGCTCTCAGAAAGGCGGGGTTTAGAGAGACCAAATCCTTGATCGAACCGTTTTCAGACTCTTTGTGAAATGAGGTGATGAAAATGAAAGTGTTTTTTGACCTTTGATGCATGTAAACTGATTTTAGGAGACTCCGAAACAAAATCAGGAACCTTTAAAACAACATAATAATGAGGCATTTCTGGCATGATGGTAACCAGATTTTAGTGGAGCTTGACTTGTTATAAACCTGGAACATTCCTTTAATGATGCAATATAATTATAAGGTTTTACATTTATTCATTTGTTTACTAATATTTAATCATTTTTAGATATACTAATACTAATATACTTATACTATATGTCTTATAACACACATCATGATTTAGTATGACATGTTTCACCTCAAAAAGAGGTCAGATGAGCCTAATTAGAGCTCGTGTTCATCAAAGGCTGCGGCTGAAACCATATGGCACGTGTAGGAGTGAGTTTGGCCTCAGGTTCCTGTCTGTGTGCGTTTGAGCAGCTGATGCGCCGCGTCCGTCTCTGTCCGTCTCTGTGTTTCTCTCCCGGTGATTTTTCAGAGAAGAGTCGAGCGCGTTCTGAGAAACGACTCGTAGTTCAAACTCAGATGACCCGTGGTTTGCTGAATTAGACACGTTGTGTTGTACATTGAGGTGTGATTCTCACTGTCAACTTTGTGGTGATTGAGACATTTACACAATTACATCACCTGAAACTGGGCTGCACGATTAATCGAAATAAAATGCAAAGCACGATATGGCTTAGTGCGATTATCAAACCTCAAATGCTGCGATCTAATGAGATAAATACATGCGTGGTGTTCGCTGTGTTCGTTTACACGTCTCGGTTCTCTGCTCCACATGAACTGAGTCACTTTAAAGTGCTTTTAGAAATGCAAACATCTTCACAAACTTATAATGAGAAGCACTTATAATCAGAAAACAAGCTTTAAGAGCTCCCTGAGGGTTTATGAATAAAAGTTTGACTGTTTTACATTTGAAAAGGATGAAATTAAGACATAAATATTAGAATTGTAATTTTACAGTTGTAATGCATAATATGTTGTTATTGTTATTATTATTATTATTAATTATAATTTTTGTTTTTACAGTGAAATATTACAGTAATATTTCTTTTTTGTTTTTAATTAATAATTGTATTTTATTATATTTATTATTATTAGTATTATTATTATTATTACATAACCATACTCATATATAATCACAAAAAATACTAATTGTGCAGCCCTACAACCAGAAACCTGTTTTTTTAAATACTCAATTTTTTTTTATTTTACAGTATAATATTTCTTATTTTGTTTTTATAGGTATTTAATATTATTATTATCAATTTATTGTTGTTATTATTAAATAAAAAGATTAAATATTAAATAAAAACAAAATAAGAAATATTATATATCAATATGGCCATCAAACAATAATGACATTATTATTATTATTATTATTATTATTATTATTTTACAGCCATATTGAAATAGAATCAGAAATAATTTTGCCAAATTCTGCAGCCCTACAAACAGCAAAAAAAAAAAAAAAAAAAAAAAAAAAAAATATATATATATATATATATATATATATATATATATATAATTTTACATTGTAATATTTCTTATTTTTATATGTATTTATTAATAATAATTAATATATATTATATAATATAATAATTATAAATATTATTTAATAAAAATAAACAATTAAGTAAAAATAAAGAAATATTAATAAAGAAAGAAATATAAGAAATATTATTATTGTTATTATTATTATTATTATTATTATTTTACAGTCAAATTGGTATAGAATCAAAACAATTTTGCCAAATTCTGCAGCACTAAAAACAATTATAAATAGGTATTTAAATAGGTATTTAATAAATAGGTATTTATTAATAATAATAATAATAATAATAATATTTAATAAATATCATACATATTATTACTATTATTATTATTATTATTATTAATAAAAATAATAAAGTAAAAACAAAATAAGAAATATTATATATCAAAATGGCTGTCAAACAATAAAATATTATTAATAATAATAATAATAATTTTAATGTACTATATATATATATATATATATATATATATATATAATAAAAAAACATAATATATTTTATAATAAAAAATAATATAAAAATAAATATTCAGAAAAGGTTTGCCAAATTGTGCAGCAAAACAATCAGCAAACTTTTTTATCACAATTAGATTTATTTCTCCAAATTGTGCAGCTCTGATAGAAAATAATGTTCTTGTGTTGGTCAGTATCGCTCAGACAGACCGACGACAGTCCGACAGAATGATCGAAGCACAGGTTTGTCCAGTAAACAGCTAATAATGCCATATGGATTTGTCCTACATACTCGGAGCGCTCTAATGGCATCATGTGATCAGATTGTGTTATTGATGTGTTTGCCATGTGATTGACGGACATCAGTTCTCGGCAGGTGGAAGTGAAGGATTTCTCTCTCCTGAATCCCGGTCCGCTGATGGCACTCAAGCACACAGGTCTGATTTCACTGGTTCCAGTCGTGAATGCCCTCGTACCCCTGCGGGAGGTTATTTATAGGGCTTTTGTGGCGGCCGGTCTGTGCAGCTCTGCCTCCCTCGCTGCTGGGATTCCTCACATGCCGGCGAGAGCGGCATTAAACTTGAGTTTGCTCTGGGATTCGTGCAAGACAAACAAAGCATGCATGCTAATGGGCCGTCACGCTTCCCGACACTGACAAAACGCAGCGATATCGATGATGTCATAGTGAGCTCATTACCTCAGTGTCATGTTCCACTTCAATCACATCAGATCGTACAATAGACGCTTAAAGTGAAAAACGAGCCCTGCAGCGTCAGTGTGAGCGGCTGGAATTGGAGTAAAGGTTGGCTGGGGTTTGTGTTCATTGTCAAAGGGCTGAATGACAGCTGTGTGATTTAGGGAATGAGAGTTATGGAAGAGTAAGGGTTGGGAAGTGCAAATCAGATGTTAAAATCTGATGTTAAGACAGAATGGAAGGAAAAGTAGATCAGACAGATACTGTACAGTCAGGTGAATATCACACATCTGCTTTTTTTTTTGGAGAATCTGCCTGGAAATGTCCAGGGTTGTGTTTCCCAAAAGCATTGTACATTCTAATGTGAAGATCATGGGAAACCCGGATCATATTTTACCCTAAAATCAAGATCAAATGTTGCATTGTATTTTGCTTAAATATAAATGAAGTCTGTTTTTATGAGCATGATATATATATATATATATATATATTTTTTTTTTTTTTTTTTTTTGCATTGTTAAATTATTTTCATGACAATTACGCACACATTAAAAAAGGTAAATTACTATATTTCCTAAAAAAAAATAATAATAATAATATATATATATATTTTTTTATTTTTGTAGTTTTTGTAATTAAATGTGCTAAACATTTGACAGCCCTTTTTTAATTAATTCATAAATAAATTAAATTATTAAATTATTTATCATAATAAATATTCAGGTACTATAAGTATTTATTAAAAACAAATATTTTACATTTAAAGTCATGTGAATTTTGGTAATTAATTTTAATGAAAATAATGGCAATATGCACAAAAAAAAAAAAAAAAAAAAAATAATAATAATAATAATACTAATAATAATAATAATAATTATGACCCAGACATGACATTATTATTATTTTTGTGAAAATGTTCAGGTTTTTACAGTAAAATTTAAAATAGTAATATTTCTTATTTTGTTTTAATGAATAATTGTATATTTAATTAAATGTATTATTATTATTGTTATTATTATTATTAATATTAAATAAAATTAAAATATTAAATAAAAACAAAATAAGAAAAATATTTATTTTATTTTATTTTTTATTGTTAGAATGTGACTCGGACATGCCATTATTATTATTTTTCTGAAAATTGTAGTTATTTTATAAATTTTATAGTTTTTACAGTAAAATTCACAATAGTGACATTTCTTATTCTGTTTTAATTATTAATTGTATATTAATTAATTAATTATTAATAATAATAATAATATTAATAATTATGACCCAGACATGACATTATTATTATTTTTCTGAAAATGTTCAGGTTTTTACAGTAAAATTTAAAATAGTAATATTTCTTATTTTGTTTTAATGAATAATTGTATATTTAATTAAATGTATTATTATTGTTGTTGTTGTTATTATTATCTTATTAATATTTTAAAAAAATATTAAATAAAAACGAAGTAAGAAAAATGTTTATTTTATTTGAATTTATTTTATTTTATTACACAGGCTCTTAACAGTTTGAGATTCACTCATTATAATATGGGCGCATTACTCAGTATTTCTTAATTTTGAAGCTCATTTTGCAGCCATGAATCATAATTTTCCACTTGCTTTGGCAGCTGGATTATGGGAAATTATGTTTTCATTCTAGGCAGTGTTTTATTGGACAATATTTTATTTTGGTGTATTTTTGGTCCATTTTCCTTGAAGAAAAAATACATTTTAGAGCATATTCTGTGTGTAGGAGCAACTAAACCTCACAGCCTAACAGACATAATCTAAACCCCACAAAACCGCAGTTTCTTTAAATGTTTGTTCAGGTTATCTCAGTGTCTGTGGGCTGTTTTTATCGTGCGGTGGAAGCCGTCAGGGGTGAAGCTGTCGTCTGAAGGGGCGTTCAGCCGGTCTGGTATTAAATTTCATTGGACACATCAGCAATCTCACAGCGTTAGTCAGCGCTCCACTTAGCACGAGCTTTCCTCTTGTTTGAGCGGACGTGATGATGGACTGAGTGTGTCACAGTCTGACAAGGAAACGAAAGTCGCACCTGGAGACTCGCTCACTCCTGGAACAGCAGAATAAATCAGCGGCGCCGGGAACTGCCTGCAGTCACACACACACACTCAGTTACTACACACACACACACACACACACACACATTCAGAATACAGCAACACTTTCAACACTCGAGTCTTCTGACAAATTCTGCATTCAGAATATTAACCTTTGACCCCATGACAGGTGGCACAGTTTATAAATCATCAAGTATGGACTGTCATTTTGAAGAATCTGCCTTTTTTATCCATCCATATCCGTCTGTATCCATATGATTTATTTATTACAAATGCTAATATACATTTACATTTAATATACATTTATTTACATTTCTACGCATATTAGTATTTATTTACTTGTTTATATTTATTTATTTACTTTTTGCACACATACTGGTAATTATTTACTTGTTTACATTTATTTATTTAATAAAAATACTAGTATTTATTTACTTATTTACAACATTTATTTATTTATTTTATAGACATACTGGTATTTATTTACTTATTTACAATTATTTATTTATTTAATAAAAATACTAGTATTTATTTACTTATTTACAATATTTATTTATTTATTTTATAGACATACTGGTATTTATTTACTTGTTTACAATTATTTATTTATTTATTTAATAAAAATACTACTATTTATTTACTTATTTACAATAATTTTTCATTTATTTATTTTATAGACATATTAGTATTTATTTACTTGTTTACAATTAATTATGTATTTATTTAATAAAAATACTAGTATTTATTTACTTGTTTACATTTATTTATTTAATAAAAATACTAGTATTTATTTACTTATTTACAATATTTATTTATTTATTTATTTTATAGACATACTGGTATTTATTTACTTGTTTACAATTGTTCATTTATTTAATAAAAAATACTAGTATTTATTTAGTTATTTACAATAATTTTTCATTTATTTATTTTATAGACGTACTAGTATTTATTTACTTGTTTACATTTATTTATTTAATAAAAATACTAGTATTTATTTACTTATTTACAATATTTTTTTATTTATTTATTTTATAGACAAACTGGTATTTATTTACTTGTTTACATTTATTTATTTATTTAATATAAAAATATTAGTATTTATTTACTTATTTACAATATTTTTTATTTATTTATTTTATAGACATACTGATATTTATTTACTTGTTTACATTTATTTATTTATTTATTTAATGAAAATTCTAGTATTTATTTACTTATTTACATTTATTTATTTTATAGACATACTAATGTACATTTGCTGATATACATTTATTAAATTTTATACATATGCTTGCAATAATATTTATTTATTTATTTACATTTCTTTGTTTATTTTAGACATACTAAAATACTTTATTTATTTATTTTTAATAAATAAACAAGTTACACTTTTGTACCCCAAAAAGTAGGAGAGTTTCCATGATTGTGCAACATGGAAATATGAGAGAATTTTTACAGCAAAGATTTTTTTTTCCATGCCTGAAAAAATTAAATAAAACAAATCTTGTCGTATCTATATTGAACATAGTTATCTCTAAAATATTAAATGTCAAACCTGTTCACAAATCAGTCTGAATGATGAAATCTGAAATACAACAAGATTTGTTAAAAATCTCCAGGAATCATAAATGATTGCAAAGGTGAATAATATCATGTAAATTTACTGGTCCAGTGATGTGATTGGCTCTCTTGATTTTCAGAGCGATGACACCAGCCTATCAGAGGGCAGCACCATCGACCTCAGAAAACCCGGTGAGGAGGAGGACGAATACTCGGAGACGGCGGAAGAGGCCATGGAACCGGAAAACTGCTTTCCTGATGGTGTGTATTCCTTACAGCTACATTGTTTACTCTTATGATGAGGAATAGCTCCCAAACCCATACAGCACTAACCATTCAATAAAGTGCAAAAGTTGGGTTATAGAAGTAAAAATCACATTCATTTTCTCCATGTCTCCGCCGCTCTGATCCTCCTGTTTACCCTCGTTCTGAAGTGGAGGTGATTTGATATAAAACATTAACCAATGAACTGACATTTAAAAGGGCAATGGGGCATTAAATTGAATGTCCTGCGTCAGCAAAGATTTGAAAAGGCCCGTCAGAGACGAAATGGTCCCGTGTTAATTTGATGATGACTGACTCTCCGTATTTAATTCTGTACTATGCATCGACCCGCCGGTCCAATCAGATGCATCCCGACATGTTAAAAACGCTGAGCCTGTGAGACGTCTGCCGCGTCTGGATATCGATGGCAGGCACTTCGACTCATAGTTGTGTTTACAATACTGTTTTGTACAATCAAAGATCATAGTTATTTATGTAATGAAATTGAAGGGCAGGTCAATATGTTGCTAAGACAATTGAAAACCTAATTAACATTTACATCTTTATCCAAAGTGACTTACAAATGAGGAGCACAACAAGCAATTCCACTAAAGAAGGCAATAAAACAAGAAGTGTGAGTAATACAAAGTTTCAAATGTCGTCCAGAATAAAAGTCGTATTAAGTGCTAATTGTTCATGAAATTAGTTTTGAACATGATAATGTTATATTTCACTCTTTCCATAGAGAACAATAGGGTTCTTAACTCATCTTAAAGAACGCTGAATGCCAAAAAGGTTCTATATAAGGAGAAATGTCTTAAATGATTGCATATTACTTTCATGTTTAACAGTTTATTTCATTATTTTTTAGTGATGAAGTATGTTTACGAGTGGTTTAATTCATACGGAGCACTGCACATGCAGGAAAAAAACCAGCATGTTAAATAATGCGCATGATTTATAAATCGAGAGAACAAATTAGTATAGCAAATCGAGGGGAACGAAAAAGTAAATTGTGCACATGATGTAGCAATTTGAGTGAAAGAATTAGAAAATCGCGCACACAACGTAGCAAATCGAGGGAACAAAATAGCAAATCGCGCTCAAGAATGAACAAATGGAGGGAATGAAATAGCAAATCGCGTGCATGATGTAGCAAATCGAGGGAAAGAAAGAGAAAATTGCGTGCACGATGTAGCAAATTGAAGAAACGAAGTAGCAAATCACGCGCATGATGTTGCAAATCGAGGGAAAGAACTAGAAAATCGCACACATGATGTAACAAATCGAGGGAACGAAATAGCAAATCACATGCATGATGTAACAAATCGAGGGAACGAAATAGCAAATCACATGCATGATGTAACAAATCGAGGGAACGAAATAGCAAATCACATGCATGATGTAACAAATCGAGGGAACGAAATAGCAAATCACATGCATGATGTAACAAATCGAGGGAACGAAATAGCAAATCACATGCACGATGTAGCAAATCGAGGGAACGAAATAGCAAATCACATGCACGATGTAGCAAATCGAGGAAACGAAATAGCAAATCACGCGCACAATTTAGCAAATTGAGGGAGCGAAATAGCAAATCGCGTACATGATGTAGCAAATCGAGGGAAAGAAATAGCAAATCACGCACATGATGTAGCAAATCAAGGGAACGAAATAGCAAATCACGCGCACAATTTAGCAAATTGAGGAAACAAAATAGCAAATCACGCACACGATTTAGCAAATCGAGAGAATGAAATAGAAAATCACGCACACGATTTAGCAAATCGAAGGAAATGAAATAGCAAATCACATGCATGATGTAGCAAATCGAGGGAAAGAAAGAGAAAATTGCGTGCACGATGTAGCAAATTGAAGAAACGAAGTAGCAAATCACGCGCATGATGTTGCAAATCGAGGGAAAGAAAGAGAAAATTGCGTGCACGATGTAGCAAATTGAAGAAACGAAGTAGCAAATCACGCGCATGATGTTGCAAATCGAGGGAAAGAAAGAGAAAATCACATGCATGATGTAGCAAATCGAGGGAAAGAAAGAGAAAATTGCGTGCACGATGTAGCAAATTGAAGAAACGAAGTAGCAAATCACGCGCATGATGTTGCAAATCGAGGGAAAGAAAGAGAAAATTGCGTGCATGATGTAGCAAATTGAAGAAACGAAGTAGCAAATCACGCGCATGATGTAGCAAATCGAGGGAAAGAAAGAGAAAATTGCGTGCACGATGTAGCAAATTGAAGAAACGAAGTAGCAAATCACGCGCATGATGTTGCAAATCGAGGGAAAGAACTAGAAAATCGCACACATGATGTAACAAATCGAGGGAACGAAATAGCAAATCACATGCATGATGTAACAAATCGAGGGAACGAAATAGCAAATCACATGCATGATGTAACAAATCGAGGGAACGAAATAGCAAATCACATGCATGATGTAACAAATCGAGGGAACGAAATAGCAAATCACATGCATGATGTAACAAATCGAGGGAACGAAATAGCAAATCACATGCACGATGTAGCAAATCGAGGGAACGAAATAGCAAATCACATGCACGATGTAGCAAATCGAGGAAACGAAATAGCAAATCACGCGCACAATTTAGCAAATTGAGGGAGCGAAATAGCAAATCGCGTACATGATGTAGCAAATCGAGGGAAAGAAATAGCAAATCACGCACATGATGTAGCAAATCAAGGGAACGAAATAGCAAATCACGCGCACAATTTAGCAAATTGAGGAAACAAAATAGCAAATCACGCACACGATTTAGCAAATCGAGAGAATGAAATAGAAAATCACGCACACGATTTAGCAAATCGAAGGAAATGAAATAGCAAATCACATGCATGATGTAGCAAATCGAGGGAAAGAAAGAGAAAATTGCGTGCACGATGTAGCAAATTGAAGAAACGAAGTAGCAAATCACGCGCATGATGTTGCAAATCGAGGGAAAGAACTAGAAAATCGCACACATGATGTAACAAATCGAGGGAACGAAATAGCAAATCACATGCATGATGTAACAAATCGAGGGAACGAAATAGCAAATCACATGCATGATGTAACAAATCGAGGGAACGAAATAGCAAATCACATGCATGATGTAACAAATCGAGGGAACGAAATAGCAAATCACATGCATGATGTAACAAATCGAGGGAACGAAATAGCAAATCGCGTGCATGATGTAGCAAATCGAGGGAAAGAAAGAGAAAATTGCGTGCACGATGTAGCAAATTGAAGAAACGAAGTAGCAAATCACGTGCATGATGTTGCAAATTGAGGGAAAGAACTAGAAAATCGCACACATGATGTAACAAATCGAGGGAACGAAATAGCAAATCACATGCATGATGTAACAAATCGAGGGAACGAAATAGCAAATCACATGCATGATGTAACAAATCGAGGGAACGAAATAGCAAATCACATGCATGATGTAACAAATCGAGGGAACGAAATAGCAAATCACATGCATGATGTAACAAATCGAGGGAACGAAATAGCAAATCACATGCACGATGTAGCAAATCGAGGAAACGAAATAGCAAATCACGCGCACAATTTAGCAAATTGAGGGAGCGAAATAGCAAATCGCGTACATGATGTAGCAAATCGAGGGAAAGAAATAGCAAATCACGCACATGATGTAGCAAATCAAGGGAACGAAATAGCAAATCACGCGCACAATTTAGCAAATTGAGGAAACAAAATAGCAAATCACGCACACGATTTAGCAAATCGAGAGAATGAAATAGAAAATCACGCACACGATTTAGCAAATCGAAGGAAATGAAATAGCAAATCACATGCATGATGTAGCAAATCGAGGGAAAGAACTAGAAAATCGCGTGCACGATGTAGCAAATTGAAGAAACGAAGTAGCAAATCACGCGCATGATGTTGCAAATCGAGGGAACGAAATAGCAAATCACATGCATGATGTAGCAAATCGAGGAAACGAAATAGCAAATCACGCGCACAATTTAGCAAATTGAGGGAGCGAAATAGCAAATCGCGTACATGATGTAGCAAATCGAGGGAAAGAACTAGAAAATTGGGCACACGATGTAGCAAATCGAGGGAACGAAATAGCAAATCACATGCATGATGTAGCAAATCGAGGAAACGAAATAGCAAATCACGCGCACAATTTAGCAAATTGAGGGAGCGAAATAGCAAATCACGCTCATGATGTAGCAAATCGAGGGAAAGAACTAGAAAATTGGGCACACGATGTAGCAAATCGAGGGAACGAAATAGCAAATCACATGCATGATGTAACAAATCGAGGGAACGAAATAGCAAATCACATGCATGATGTAGCAAATCGAGGAAACGAAATAGCAAATCACGTGCACAATTTAGCAAATTGAGGGAGCGAAATAGCAAATCGCGTACATGATGTAGCAAATCAAGGGAACGAAATAGCAAATCACGCGCACAATTTAGCAAATTGAGGAAACGAAATAGCAAATCACGCACACGATTTAGCAAATCGAGAGAATGAAATAGCAAATCATGCACATGATGTAGCAAATCGAGGGAAAGAAATAGAAAATTGCGTG
This sequence comes from Ancherythroculter nigrocauda, assembly GCA_036281575.1. NCBI lineage: Eukaryota > Metazoa > Chordata > Actinopteri > Cypriniformes > Xenocyprididae > Ancherythroculter > Ancherythroculter nigrocauda. The sequence goes on along the minus strand of VTFQ01000024.1, from coordinate 31,013,378 downwards.
CATGATTCAGCAAAATGAGGGAGCAAAATAGCAAATTGGGTGCACAATTTAGCAAATCAAGGGAAAGAATTAGTAATTGTGCGCACAATTTACTTTTTTTTTCTTGCATGTCGTGTGGGGTAAATTCCTAAAATTGACTGAAAATAAAAATGAATTCATTCAAAATAAAACCATAAAAATTATCCCATAATGAAGGTTCCATATATGAATCGCCTGAGGGAACCCTAAAATTCCATGTAGAATCCTTTCTTCAGAGAGTCCAGCATGAAGCAGATTTCCCTCCAAATTTGAAAATAAAATATTAAAAAAGGGAAATCATCTTGAGGGTCTTTATATTCTGTGCAATTAAGTAAGAATTCTGAAAAGCAACCAACATTTGTGTGTGTGTGTGTGTGTGTGTGTGTGTGATGAGTAGGTTGCACAACTGCCTCAAGTCTGTACTTTATAAGCTGTCGACTTTATTGCCACACGGTAGAAAACAATCCGATTGCTTCTCGGGACAGCCCATAAACTGCTGTCTCTTCTAAGGAGTGAGTGATTTATGACAAATGAGCTGCCATGTATTTCCTCTGATAATTCTCAGATGACAGGACGCGGCCCCTCGCACATCTCAGCGTTTCGTTTGAGACCAGATCGGATTTCTCACCTATAAATCGAATAACGGCACTCTTTCACATGACTGAATTGAATCAGTCAACAGCTCTCTGCTGGAAAAGTGAAAAGGGCAGATTTGCACATTTTAAAGGGAAATCACAAAGGAGAATGCGTCTTTAGTGCCTAAAAATGCGAACAAGAGCAATGCAATAAGCAGGATAAGTTCTAGTTGAAGGAGAAATTCATGCATTTTACATTTTGCATGCATTTTAGAAATTGAGTTTAATGCATAATATCTTTTTTTGAACATTGTCTTTATTTAATGCATGAGATCTTAATGATTTAACATAACATATTTTACCAACTTTTTTTATCATTAAAAAGTTATGAAGTAAACGTGTGACATACTAATTGTTATTATATGTATTTATACAAATTATTAATAAATAAAAAATATTTATTTAATTTATGTGTTTATTTATAGGCAAACTAATACAAATATACATTATTTATATGTATTACATTTATTTACATTTATTTGTTTGTTTATAGACATACTAATATGGATATACATTATTTATTTGTTTATTTTATAGTCATACTAACGCTAATATACATTATTTATTTTCTAATTAAATGAGAAATTAATGCATTTTACATTTTTAATGCATTTTAATGCATATTTTCTGGAAATATAATTCACTATAAATATATATATATATATATATATATATATATATATATATATATATATATACTTTTTTATACACATACTAATATGCATTATTTATTTATTTTTATTTATAGATATACATTTACTGAATAATTACATTTATTTACTTTTTTTATACACATACATTTTTATGTATATGTTTGTTTAATAATAGACATACTAATACAAATATACATTATTTATATTTACTATACATTTATTTATTTACTTTATTTATTTATGTATAGACATACTAACACTAATATACATTATTTTTTATTTTATTTATTTATTTATTGCAGTGCAATGCGATAAGCGTTGTCTAGTTAGAAGAGAAATTAATGCATTGTACATTTTACATTTTTATTGAATAATATATTAATTATTTAATGGCATATTTTACAGGAATAAAATACGTACATGTAGGCTTGGCGTTTATAAAAAAAAAGTTGTTTGTAATGAATGCTACCCTTAGTATGAGCACTAGTAATAGCGAAGCGCTTAGTAAACACAACTATCTGTAATGCTGCACGTGTTCACAGTGTATCATATCAAATCTGTAAAGAGAATGATGAAGTCACCAATAACTCACAGACTCGCAGCCCTTTTGATTTGGCTTTGATAGCCGTTAATTGCTTGATGAATGGTGATGCCCGGGTGCTAAAATGTCTGAGGCCGCCAATGGAGAGCAGGAGCATCGGTACAAATTGAGTTGAGAGAACCCTATTACCATAACCCTGTTATTAAGTTTACAGGCAATAAGTTAATTTAGAAGAGCTCAGATGCCAGTAATGGAGACGCTTTGACGACCATGTGAGGCTCAAATGGGATTTCATGGAAGGGACTCATTGTTATAGACGGCGGGCTTTCAGAGCGCCGGTGATACCGGCCGGGATTATGTCACATAAAAGCTGCGTCTCCAACGTAGAGACCGACAGATTAGCAAGACGAGGAACGTTTACAGCAGCCCGAGGTCCATTTATGAGCCCGATGCTGACTTCATCATTTATTTCCACTGATGTATTTGTATTACACAGAAGAGCAGTTCAGCCATTGATCTCCACGTTCTCACTGGAACTGCATTTGTGATCTTTTGAAGTGTTTTGAAGCTCTTTGAAGTCTTTTGAAGTTGCGTTTTCAAATGTTGATTTGAACAAAGAGGTTTTGAAAGTGGAAAAGTCAGCAAAATGAGTTTCGTCTCACTTATTGTCTGAATTACTTCTGATCGATATGCATGAGTAATCTAATAATGTATTAGAAAATATGAAGCAGTTTGGCATATTCTTTAATATAAAAATTAAAGTGAAGCAGTTTTGTTTTAAGACATTATTAATGTTTAGTCAGTGTGTTACACACATATTACATTTTAAAATGGGGTTTTCATCATCTTGGAACCAATTTTATTCACTGACTCATTATTAATCACTGATCTTAATTTTTTTTCCAGTGTGTGTACGTCACTTTCAGTGCTGCGACATCAACACGTCCGAGGGTCTGGGCCGAGCCTGGTGGCGTCTGAGGAAGACCTGTTATCAGATAGTGGAGCACAGCTGGTTTGAGACCTTCATCATCTTCATGATCCTCCTCAGCAGTGGAGCGCTGGTGAGCTTCATCTGTAGATGTAGTTTACACTGTCACAGTGCAGTCTCTAGATTTGAAACTCAAAGGGTTAGTTCACCCAAAAATGAAAATTCTGTCATCCATTACTCACCCTTAAGTCGTTCTAAACCGGTAAGACTTTCATTCATCTTCGAAACACAAATGAAGATATTTTTAATAAACTCAGAAGGGATTCTCGTGTTATGCAGCACGTTTGAGCTTCAGAACTTCAGTCACATTTTATGAATGACCCTTGCATGACCCTTGCATGGGTTTTGCCTGAAGAGTCTTGCCTTAAAGAGCTTGTGAGAAGAAGTCAGTAAAGACATCTTACTGGTCCGTTTGCTTGCTTCACTGACCTCATGACAGCTTTTTCCTCACTGACTTGAAACCAAGCACAGAAGTGGTCCTGTGTGTAAGGGAGGAAGTGGCAGCTCACTTCCTGTTAGCTGGCCTGTGGCGGCCGACGGCCTGCTGATCGGCGTCTCTATGAGAGAGCTGTCACACGCGAGCAAACGCGCAGATGTCAGCTGACACTAATCTACATCAACACGTGCCACGGGCTGTTACAATCACAGCCTTAGTCATCCTGTCATACAGCCTCTGTTTATCACTAAATTAACACTATTATTAATTTGTTGCCAGACGTTTTTGTGTTTTTTGAGGTTTGAAGTGTTTTCAACATTGATAATAATCAGAAATCATAAAAGGATCGTGTGACACTGAAGACTGGAGTAATAATGCTGAAAATTCAGCTTTGCATTGCAGAAATAAATTCCATTTTAAAATATATTTACATAGAAAACAGTTATTTGAAATGATCAAATAATTGCAGCCTTAGTGAGACTTTAATTAATTTAGATTAATTAATTTTTCAAAAACATTAAAAAAAAAATCTCACCAACCCTCAAACCTTTGAATGGCAGTGTATGTGTTCAGTTCATGTACATAAACTACTAATGTTGAGCATTTTGTAATGGTTTAATGTATTATTGAATTGGGCAGTGAAAAGTGTCTCTATGATGAAATATTACAAATACATATATATATATATATATATATATATATATATATATATATATATTTCATTTATAATAACATGCATTGATGATGCATGTACAATAAGACCAGGAACATGTGCTGAGAAAGCAAATGGGTTTCATCGTTGATTTCAGCAGTAAATGCCAGAGCAAAAAAAATATTCCCACTGCATAATATTATATAACACTGTGCATTTCCTTAAAGATCAGAGTCCTGCGTGTCTGACTCACAGAGAGGGCCGAATGTCAGTGTTCAGTCTCAGCGCGCGGGTGCCAGGTGTGCGCCGGACTGGCTGGTATTTTAGTGGCATTTACCAGCAGCTTCAGCAGGCAGCTGTTCTTTCAGACGTGTACTTGAATGATTACACATGAAAACAGAAAGTAAGCAGAAAATGAGAAACAGCACAGTCGGCAAAAACCAGTGGAGAGTCCGGTGGACGCAGATGTTTGCCTGGACATCGTATGTGCAATAGAGTAGAACCGCTCAGACAAACAGTCTGGACACTTATTAAAGAGGGAAATACATCATCCAAGAATGAAATTCATCATTTGCTCATCCTAATGTTAGTCCAAACCAGGATTATAGGACAATCATTAACTGAAATAAATATATATATATATATATATTAAAAAAACTAAACTTATTTTATTTCATCTAGTTGCCAAAGCAACATTCCTCATTTTCATTTAGTTTAACTTGAAGTACTAAAGTAACTCACTAAAAAAAAAAAAAAAAAAACCTACATAGACATAGTTTAAAAAAAAAAAAACGAATGAAAATGGGAAGACGCACAACTAAATTACTAAAAATTTTAACTATAATTATAAATAATAATAAAAATATTATCTCAATCATACTAAAATAACACTGGTCCAAACCAGGATTATTATCATTAACTAAAACTAAAACTATAACCATAACCACAAAACAACATTTTCGAAAGAATAAACTTTTTTTTTTTTTAATCTAGGTGCTAAGGCAACATTTCTCATTTTCATTTAACTCGATTATTTTTTTATTAAAAAATGTATTAAAAATGAATAAAAACAGTTATTATAGTTATTATAGTTTATTAAATAAATAAAAATTAACTGAATAATAAATAAAATAAAAATAATAAAATAATAGAATAATAATAATATTATATTTAAAAATATATTTAAACTTCCAAGGAAACATTTCTCATTTTTATTTAGTTTAACTTGATGTGCTAAAATAACAATAACTATATAGACGACATATATTAAGAAAAAAACATAAAAATGGCAAAAAAAACACATAACTAAATGAGAATAGAAAAATATAAAAATAAAAACAATAATAATATCTCTATGTTACAAAATTAACATTATTAACAAACCCAGCTGAATTTTTTTTTTTTATAATATGGCTCATCAAGACGTGTCGTTGATCTAAACACACTTGTTCCTGCTGCTTTTTTGTCATTTTTTGCAGCTTGTCCCTCTCCATCATCATTCACTTTGTAATACAGATGACAGAACGAACAGATGAAGGTCTGAAGAAGTCTTCCTCACCCTGTACTGTATGTGTGGTTTGTTAACACACTGCTTCTTCTGCGTCTCTCTGTTGAAAGGCATTTGAAGACATTTACATTGAACAGAGGAAAGTGGTCAAAGTGGTGCTTGAATACGCAGACAAGATCTTCACCTACATCTTCATCTTGGAAATGAGCCTGAAGTGGATCGCCTACGGTTTCAGGAAATACTTCACCAACTACTGGTGCTGGTTGGACTTTCTCATTGTGGATGTAAGTGAATCAATTTACTTTTACAGAGTCTGATTGCAAAGTGAAGCGAATGAATAACAGCTGAAGTGCTTTATTATAAAACATTTAAAATCTCAGGAAGATTGAATGAGGCCAGTTTTATAGAGATCAACTTTTATGTTATATAATAATCAAATAAACCAGTGCTGCATTTTAGCGTTTCATGAGTAACATTAAAGGATTAGTTCACTTCAGAATGAAAATTTCCTGAAAATTTACTTACGCCCATGTCATCCAAGATGTTCATGTCTTTCTTTTTTCAAAAAGAAATGAAGGTTTTAGTGGAAAACATTCCAGGATTTTTCTCCATATAGTGGACTTCACTGGGGTTCAACGGGTTGAAGGTCCAAATGTCAGTTTCAGTGCAGCTTCAAAGAGCTCTACATGATCCCAGACGAGGAATAAGAGTCTTATCTAGAGAAACCATCGGACATTTTCTAAAAAAAAATAAACATTTATATACTTTTCAACCACAAATGCTAATCTAATGCACTGCCCTGTGATGCGCCACGTATTACGTAATCACATAGGAAAGGTCAGGCGTGGCCATCTCATTTTCTCCTCCAACTTCAAAATCCTCCAACATCATTGTTTTACCTTTTTTTTGTAAAGTGCGTTTGACTTAGTCTTTGCACGTTAGTTTTGTAGACACTGGATCTGTACTTACACCTACATCATAATAAAGTATATAATTTGATGGTTTCTCTAGATAAGACTCTTATTCCTCATCTGGGATCGTGTAGAGCTCTTTGAAGCTGCACTGTCATTTGGACTTTCAATTTTAATTCTGAAGTGAACTAATTCTTTAAAAGATGATCATTTATAATAATTGTCATGTTGTTTTGCTGTTATTCATGCTCCAGATACAGTCCAGTGATTCGGTGTTGTTTGTTTTGGCCCTGTACTTCAGTACATCAGGATCTCATTAGTATTTGTAGGTATTCATTTGTAAAGTATACATGTACATGTATGGCTTGAAGCTAATTCAATATCAATTAATGAAAAGCTTTTAAAACATAAAGTGTTCAGGTTCATAAAGTATTGAATTCATAGTGTAGGTTGACTTTAATATTGAGTGTTAAATTAAATTAAATATATATTTTTTTTATTTCTATAAATTGTTGGTTCCTTTGAAAGAGTTAGTAAAAAAGGCATTTTTAATGTTTATAGAATAATTATCCAAACATGAAAAATGTAGGGGTTAATTCAGGATAACGGGAACATTTTTTCCCAGGCATCTCAATGGCAAAAAGTGTCCCAATTTACCTAAATTCATCCTGTGTCTGCTAGAATGACATACATGTGTGCAGATGTAGAAATATATACTAATAGTAAGTACTACTGAGATCATGTTAGCAGTTTAGTCATTATTCTAGTTTTCAAAGCTGTATGTATTTTTCATAGAAAATTATATATCTATTCAACAATGATAAATGCCATTTGTTACTGTGACCAAAGAGCCAAAACAACCACAACTGCATCACTGTTCATATACTGCTGGACTGAACTGTAATTCACTGTTTCATAGTGTATATGGAACCATCGTTACTGTACTGTGCTTTTATAAGTATGAATTTGAGTTTTATTTGTGTGGCTCAATTCAATGAGAAGAAAAGAAATATACTGGTGAGGAGAGTTGTGAATTAGAAATTCTGAAGATTTGATGTGAAATGTGAAGAGTGTAATTATTTTTGATGTTAAAATACTTTCTCATATCTTTTTGGTGATGCAAGTGTTGCAGAAGTTACACCTTCACTGCAGCATGAAATACCGTAGTTTTGAAACAAATCTCTTTAGATTAGACTTTTCATATTATGCAATTTGTTGAGACTTGATGAGATGATGTAGAAAATGTGCTTAAAATGTGTATTTTTAGCACAGAAAGTGCATTATGAAACATTATCTAATTAAATATGCACTAATATGCATACAATTCCAGAATAAATATCTGAACACTGGATAAAGCCAGGTTCAAAATACTTGTTTGATTTTGTTGACATATTAGAGTTAAAGGTTTTTACTGAGGGGATTTAGGATTTCTCTTTTTATCACTCCATAAATTAGAAAAAACTGTCAAAAGGCAGAAAAACATAATTTTAATGATACTTTTAGGAATAAAATGTTGTATAAAATAAGGCAAATTATATATAAACAAACCCCTCAGTAAAAACCTTCAGAATATAGATAGGAATAAAACTGTAAGTTTTGGTGAATGTAAGTGCTGCTGAAGTGGAGAAAAAACTCATTTTGTGAAAACGGCCTTTAAAGATATTTATTGAAATCAAAATCTACAAATGCAAATAGAAAATAACAATAAAACAAACACTTAAAAGTTTATTTTGGATGTCTTTCCACTAGTCTGAAACACATTGTGAAAAGCCAAATAGCCCAAAATCTCAAAATTTACCAATTCATGAAAAAACAAAGTTTAGGGTCTTGCCTTAAAACATAATTTAATTTATATAATATATATTTATATATGTTTTAGGCACAAATCATATTAATGTCTTTTAAATTAATAGTGAAGATCTTGTCCTATTAGAATAATATGAAATTGATGAGATTTTAATAAATTAGATAAAGCACATTCAAAGGCATTAAATGCACATGAAATGCATTTACTTTGACATTGAAATGCTTTTTTTAAATGAATACCATATTTTAGGCACACAATATTTTAATGTCTGTTAAATTAATAGTGAAAGGTTCTTAGAAGATTTTATCCTTTTTGAATATGAAATTTATTAGACTTTAATATTTAGAATACATTAAATCAAGTACTTTCAAAGCCGTTGAATGCACATGAAATGCATTTACTTTGGCATTGAAATGCTTTTAATTACATTTGCAGTGAACTCATATTTTAGGTTTGAAAATGTATTTGTATTGTAAATTAATAGTGAAAGGTTCTTAGAAGATTTAATCCCATTTGAATATTAAATTTATGAGATTTTTATATTTAGAATATATTAAATCAAGTACTTTCAAAACTGTAAAATTCACATGAAATGGATTTACTTTGGCACTGAAAATCCCATTTGATTAATATGAATAATATGAAATTCATGAGAAACTCTAACTAAACGAACTATAATTCAATTTATACAGGTTTCAGTGATTGGTCTGGTGGCACGTGCGGTCAATTATGACCAAATTGGCACCATGCGGGTTCTGAGGACGCTCCGGGCGCTGCGGCCTCTCCGTGCTGTCTCCCGCTTTGCTGGGATGAGGGTAAGACCCGCTCTGAACGGGGCCCGAGTCTGAGTACACTCAGTAGACAGCTCAAAGATGCCCACTAAACAGCCGTTCAGTCCTTACCAGGTCAAAGAGGAGGGAGAAAACAACGACCCACGCCGTTTAAAACAACATTTATCACTAACAGATCCAGTTTTGATCGCTGGAACTGGGTTTCCAAGAAAACGAATCCCGATTAATCAACTTTTTTCCTCCCAGCACAGAGAAACGCCGCCGTCTGACACATCCCTTCCTTCCGCAGGACTGTGGCAGGTGTGATTTTATTGGTCTCCTAATACTGCGTTTCTATCTTCTCTTTGTCCTCGGCTCTGTGTCACTCATAGGTGTCTCTAGTAAGCCTCGTAGCAAACACGCTCGGCTACTCCGACTTTGCTGCCATCAAATCTCTCCGAACGCTCAGAGCCCTCAGACCGCTGAGAGCGCTGTCCCGGTTTGAAGGCATGAGGGTAAGATATACTCGTCTCTATGTCACATCTGTGAATGCTCCATTTTCAGAGGCGTTTTCTCACTTTTTATGCACAAAAACAGGAAGTCTCATAATTTTTTCAGGGAATTTGCTGAGGACAGAAAAACAAACATCTTCAGAACTTTCACAAGTCTCTTCTTAAACCCTCCTGAGGTGGTTTTATGGTCGTTCACTCTTAAAAATAAAGGTTTTTAAAAGGGTGTTTTTGCTGCGATGCCTTAGAAGAAACATTTTTTCTTCCTCAAAGTACCTCTCAGCGATTAGTTCTTAAAATGCTAATTTTTTCTTTGTGTGAAGAACATTTTAATAATCTAAAAATTTTTCCACTATAAAGAGCCTTTTGTGCAATGAATGTTAAAGGTTCTTCACACTATAAACCCGAATAATTTGGGCTAACTCAAAAAAAATTAGGTAAGCAGTTACAGTTATGATCAATTATGATGTTCACAATTTTAAGTAAGCAGAACTATCAAGTTTTGAGTTTGTAGTACTCATGCATGTTAATTTTCTAACTTGAAGTACTGAGTTAGCTAACTCATACATTTTGATAGCAATTAGCATAAAAAATGTATTTAATTAGCTTTTTTATTTTGAGTTCTTGCAAATCAAATGCGGTTACAGTGCATGGAAACATCCATTGTAATGAAAAAACTTATTTTTAAGAGTGTAGTGGGTTTAAGATGGTCTCGCCCTGCTGACAAGAACCCAAAACCCCTCTAAAACCATCAAACCAGACCACCTAACCACCTTAGACTGGTTTAAGCAGGGTTACTATCTTTTAATCAGATAATTAATTATTTTAGCTGATTAAATCAATTATTTAGCTGATTTAAATGTCTTTAATGAGATATAAAGAAAATATATGGGGGTCTACACCCAAATCAAAAGATCAAGCTTTTATTTGAGGACTATTAAGATTTTTTTTTTTTTCAGCATTATGACATTTTCATGACAATCACATTTTTACCCCAAATTCTCGTTTTAGTAATGGTTAAAAAATAATGCTAATTTATTGAATTGGTAAAGTGTTGATATTAATGCTAATAAATAATTGTACTACATTAATGGGAATTTAATGAGAATCACCATTAAGAATAATGAGAAAAAAATCATAATGGTCCTAAAAAAAAAAAAAAGCTTAATTTACTTTATACAAAGTATAATTGATTTTTTTATTATTATTATTTTAGGGTGAAATGTGACATGCTTTCGTCAGATTCACCCCAGCAGCCCAAAATGATCATGTTTTTGTTTGTGTTTATTTACTTCTAGCCATCAATCCAGCAGTAATTCCACTAACCCACAACTAAACATTCTCCTGATGTGAAGTGTTTTTTACAGCATTAGTGGTTGTTTTAATAGCTGCTTCCATCTCTGTGATATTCTCACTGCACTTTTGTTTAATCAAATTGGATCCATTTAATCTTCATGCAGACTGATTCTGAAGGGTGACGTCTCAGTTTTTGCTGGAAGCTTTACAGGGGGAAATGGGAAAGACTTTCCAGTATTGGGATTATTTTGTCATATAGTCCTTATAATATAACATAATTAATGCAGTGACATTTTGAGTGGATTTTAATAAAATAAAGAATAAAATATATAACTACATATAAATGTATTATAATTAAAATATTACATAATACAGTGACATTTTGAGTAGATTTTTCACTGATGGCTAATATTAAAAATAATAAAATAAATATAAAAATAAGATGTATAACTAAATAAAATACATAATGCAATACTTTTTGAGTAGATTTTTTACTCATGGATATTAAAAATAATGAAAATAAATATAGGAATAAAATATATAACTAAATTTTAATTTATTATAATTAAATGATCATTTGATACATCTACTGTCTCTTAAAATCATGTCAACATATAAAATACCGAAGGAGGACTTATGGGCAAGATGGACAGCATTGTCTTGTTTTCAGTGTTAAATTTACAGTGTTATCTTCCTTTTCCTTCTCTTGTATGCATTAATTTTTTATTTTTTTTAAATTTTCTGTCAGTATTACAGGGTGTTACTGTGATATATGTGTACAGTAGTGTTTGTGCTGTTGTGAGGCCCTGCAGTAGATTATTAAACAGGCTGAATGAGGAGAAACAGCCAGATGATGAAGCTAGTTTCTGTCCGCTGGGAAACACCATCAGTATTCTGGATAATTGAATGTCAAAAATGGGCTTTTAGCATGTGGGAAGCCAGTGCTGCCCCGTCGCCTGTTTGTTTTCTTCATCACTCACCCACTCAGTGTTATCTTCTTCTCCTCATCCTCTCACACCAGACAACACCATGTTCATAGGCCTACACATGCTGCGCTAGCATATTATTATACAGCACATTTCATGCACAGTGATATTTCATCCATTTAACCATTTAAGAACATAAACATGCATAATAAATGTTTGATATAAAATGGATTAAAGAAATGTGAAAGCTTGTTTCCGCGATGGAATAAAAAATAAAAAGGTAATTGCAAGTTTTTCTCTTACATTTCTGTCTTTTTTATTGCAAAAGTCAGAATTTCAAGATCTAAACTTGCCATTTATATCCAAGCTTCTGCTTAGAATTCTGAGGAAAAAGTCAGAACACTGAGATGTAAACTTAATTCTTTAAAAAAGTCAGAATAATGAGATGTAAACTTAGAATTCTGAAGAAAAAGTCAAAATAGGGAGATGTAAACTTAGAATTCTGAGGAAAAAAGTCAGAATAGTGAGATGTAAACTTAGAATTCTGAGGAAAAAAGTCAATAGGTAGTTGTAAACTTAGAATTTTGAGAAAAAAGTCAGAATAGTGAGATGTAAACTTAGAATTCTGAAGAAAAAGTCAGAATAGTGAGATGTAAACTTGGAATTCTGAGGAAAAAGTCTGAATAGTGAGATGTAAACTTAGAATTCTGAGGGAAAAAGTCTGAATAGTGAGTTGTAAACTTAAAATTCTGAAGAAAAAGTCAAAATAGTGATATGTAAACAGAATTCTGAGAAAAAAGTCAGAATAGTGAGATGTAAACTTAGAATTCTGAGGAAAAAGTCTGAATAGTGAGTTGTAAACTTAGAATTCTGAAGAAAAAGTCAAAATAGTGATATGTAAACTTAGAATTCTGAGGAAAAAGTCTGAATAGTGAGTTGTAAACTTAAAATTCTGAAGAAAAAGTCAAAATAGTGATATGTAAACAGAATTCTGAGAAAAAAGTCAGAATAGTGAGATGTAAACTTAGAATTCTGAGGAAAAAGTCTGAATAGTGAGTTGTAAACTTAGAATTCTGAAGAAAAAGTCAAAATAGTGATATGTAAACAGAATTCTGAGAAAAAAGTCAGAATAGTGAGATGTAAACTTAGAATTCTGAGGAAAAAGTCAGAAGAGTGAGATGTAAACTTAGAATTCTGAGGAAAAAGTCAGAATAGGGAGATGTAAACTTAGAATTCTGAAGAAAAAGTCAGAATAGTGAGATGTAAACTTAGAATTCTGAGGAAAAAGTCAGAATAGTGAGATGTAAACTTAGAATTCTGAGGAAAAAAGTCAGAATAGTGAGATGTAAACTTAGAATTTTGAGGAAAAAAGTCAGAATAGTGAGATGTAAACTTAGAATTCTGAGGAAAAAAGTCAGAATAGGGAGTTGTAAACTTAGAATTTTGAGAAAAAAGTCAGAATAGTGAGATGTAAAGTTAGAATTTTGAGGAAAAAAGTCAGAATAGGGAGTTGTAAATTTAGAATTTTGAGGAAAAAAGTCAGAATATTGATATGTAAACAGAATTCTGAAGAAAAAGTCAGAATAGTGAGATGCAAACTTAGAATTTTGAGAAAAAAAGTCAAAATAGGGATATGTAAACTGAGAATTCTGAAAAAAAAAGTCAGTATAGGGAGATGTAAACTTAATTCTTAAAAAAAGTCAGAATGAGATGTAAACTTAGAATTCTGAAGAAAAAGTCAAAATATGGAGATGTAAACTTAAAATTCTGAGGAAAAAGTCAAAATAGGGAGATGTAAACTTAGAATTTTGAGGGGAAAAAGTCAGAACAGTGAGATGTAAACTTAGAATTCTGAAGAAAAAGTCAAAATAGGGAGATGTATACTTAGAATTCTGAGGAAAAAGTCAGAATAGTGAGATGTAAACTTTAAATCTTGGAAAAAGTTAAGGGTTGCTAGATGTAAACATAATTCAAAGAAAAGAAGTCAAAATTGTGAGATGTGAACTGAAGTTTATATCTTGCAACTGTGAGATTAAAATTCCCAATTCTTTTTTTGTTTATTCCGTGGCATTAACAAGCTTGCATAAAGAAGTAAGAAATAAATCAAAATGAAATAATGCTAATATTTTGTAGATGTTTACATGATGCTTATGTAATGGTATAGTGTGATTTGCTGTTAGTCTGCAGTTCTGTCTAGCGCCAGGGCGAGCAAATTGAATGGCATTCGCTTAGATTTGCACGCTCAGTGAAAGTGAGTCGGAGAGGCGAGGAATTCCCCCTCCGCTGGCCGTAAATCTGGCAAATCAGATTAGACTTCACGCCGCTTTAGAGCGACAGCAGAGAGCCGCGGGTAAAGAAAATGCTGCCTCATACAGACAGCAGCTTCCTGCGAACACAGCCTTTAAAAAATCATCTAAACCCGCTGAATGAGTCTCAGCACTTTTATATCCAGTAAATATTTCCTGCATGTTGACAATGATATGCTGTTGTGATCATCCCTAGGTTTATTTCATACAGTGATTAGAAAACTTTACAAAGCATGTGCAGCAAGTGTTATTTAATATTCATCAGTGAATCTCATGAAACCTTTCAAGGATGTTTTATTTCAGCCCAAAATAAAAACAAAAGAAATTGAAACCTATTTTAGGACAGTTAGGATTTTTTTTTGTAATTATACTGTATATTGCATTTAAATCAGTGTAAATATATTTAGGCCTAAATTTAAGATTTATGTATTTGAATTGGATATAAAATTAATTAACATAAACTAATTTAATATTTGTCATTAGCAAAATTACTTTTAAATACACAATAACTAGATGAATGAATGACAAATATGAATTACATTGCGTTGTAAAATGTGTAATCCAAATGCATGGAAATTTTACCATGGAAATGTTACCAAAATATTTATAGTTATTAAAAAATGTAGTAACATATCATCAATATCATCATATTATTCATTTTTGAATTATTTTATTGACCATAAAATTTCATGCAACCTACACTTTTTCAGCTTAATACTTAAAATATATTAGATTGCATATTATTTAAATTTTTTTTTTTTTTTTCTTTAAGTTGGACAAGTATGGGTGGCATGAAAAATGTTTTAAAAATATTTATAGTTATTAAAAATAATAAAATAACAGTTTCATATTATTTGATATTATTAATTTTTAAATTTAATGACCATAAAATATAAAATTTTCATGCAACCTACACTTATTCAGCTTAATAATTAAAATATATTAGATTGTAAATTATTTTAAAATATTATTTTTTATCTTGGACAAGTAGTTGGACAAGTATTGGTGATATATATGCATTTTTTATATGCAAGTGAAATACATAAATCTTAAATGTAGGCCTAAATATTGTTATATTTTATTTACTTATTTTGCATTATAGTAATGAGAATTTTTACAATGAAAATAATGTTTTATTGCTCCTAAAACTGATTTGCATGCAAATGATTTTAATGTGACGCAGACTTTTGTGAGATTCACTGTTAAATTGGCTGAAATATGCATTTAATCCTGTAGAGTTCAGCTTTTAATCATGTTCATGTTTTATGAATGGCTGTAAATGACATTTAAACTGCCTTGTCACCCGGCGAACGTTATCAGGAGTTTTAGATCGCTGACACGAAAGCGAAAATGCCAATCGCCAAAGGCCATTCATAAATCACGATCAAAGAGCGATTGACAGCGGCTGCTGTTTGTTTCTGGTGTGAAGTGGATGTGACAGCGCTCTGACAGCTGCTTTGCTTTTTTTGGTAACCAGGTGGTGGTTAACGCTCTGATCGGTGCCATCCCGTCCATCATGAACGTGCTGCTGGTGTGTCTGATCTTCTGGCTCATCTTCAGCATCATGGGCGTCAACCTGTTCGCCGGGAAGTTCGGCCGCTGCGTCAACCGGACGGGCTTCATCTACAACGCCTCCGACATCAACAACAAGACGGAGTGCATGGAGATGAACAGCACGCAGTACTACTGGACCAAAGTCAAAGTCAACTTCGACAACGTGGGCGCAGGTTACCTCGCGCTCCTTCAAGTGGTTAGCTTACTTTTCTTACTCCTTTTCCTTCCCAGCATTCGTTTTCTTCCGGCCGCTGCCCACCTCTGTCTGTCCCAGAGTGCGAATCAATCAACAAGTCAGCGGAGCTTTATTTTTAGCCGCCGCTGGTGCCATTATACCGAACTTTGAGCTCAGCAAGAGCGCTCGCACTTCATTCTTCAATTTAACTTAGTTGATGCTGTAACCTAGCAACAAGTCACTTAGCTCCTTTCCATCAACTTCTTGTGACTTTGCCCAATACAAACCTTTCATTTGCATCTGGAAATAGTCACCCTGAGCCATTCACAAAGACCCGCAATTACCAGTAACTAAGGCAAAAAGACCAACCGTAGTGATTTCATTCACTCATTCACTTCAGATGTGCTTCATTTACAGGAAATCCATATTTGCCCAGTTCTACGTCACTACTTAAATGAGCTTTTCTCTCCTGCTTTATTACAAATCTGATGCTTGATGAGTACAAAATGTACAAAAGATCTAAAGATAACGAGAGCATATGTAAAAGAAAGTGTTAATAATCTTTTGAACTCTCTAACTTTGTGCATGTGATGAGTTGGACAAATATGAGTGACATTAAACATGTATACAAAATACTTATAGTTATAAAAAATAATAAAATGTAGTAAAATATTATTTAATATTATTCTTTTTAAAATTATTTTAATGGATATAAAATATACAATTTTCATGTCACATACAGTTTTTCAGCTTAATTAAAATATATATTAGTATATTATTAATAAATAAATATATATTTAAGTATGGGTGACATGAAAAAAAATATTTTAAAAAATGTATAGTTATTAAAACTAATAACATGTAGTAAAATAAATTTTTGATATTATTTAATATTATTCAATTTTTTTTAATTATTTTAATTTCCATAAAATATACATATAAAACCCACACTTTTTCAGCTTAATAATTAAAATATATTAGATTGTAAATTTTTTTAAAATATTATTTTTATCTTTAAATTGGACATGAATGGGTGACATAAAAAATGTATAAAAATATTTATAGTTATTAAAAATAAAATATGGTAAAATAAAATGTTCATATTATTTAATATTATTTATTTTTTTAATTATCTTAATGACCATAAAATATACAATTTTCATGGAACCCACACTTTTTCAGCTTGATGAAAATATATTAGATAGTAAATTATTTAAAAATGATTTTTATCTTTAAATTGGACAAGTATGGGTGACATGAAAAATGTGTAAAAATATTTATAGTTATTAAAAATAAGAAAATGTAGTAAAATATTTTAGATTTCAAAATATTAAAACAAAAAAAATGTATTAATGACTCTTAAAAAATGTGTAAATTTTTCAAGTCACCCACATTTTTTCAAGTTAATGTTAAAAATAATTATTTAAATTAATATTACAAATAAAATAAAGTATTTATGTAAATGTGTCATGATTGAAAGTCGGTATGAAACCCTATTGTGCTGTATATCCGAGTGAAACAACTTCTGGAACAAGAACAAATGTAGGGCGGGGCTTGTTTTTGTCTGTGGGGAATTGATTGGATGGTTGTGGTTTGCTATTGGTGGATCTCATGTGAGTGACAGGTTGCCCCGCCCTCATCATCAGAGAAGAGAAGAGATGCTGCAGGAGGGAGGTGAAGATATTCTGATTCAAAATTATGAGGAACATAAATTTAACTAAATATTTTCTTCTTCTCAAGGCTACCTTCAAGGGTTGGATGGAGATCATGTACGCTGCAGTCGACTCGCGATCTGTAAGTACTTCATAAACCTTGTTGTGATTGAAAGCCATATGAAGGTATTGTCTGCTTATTTCAGTCTCTGTAATCTGATGAAACAGGTGGAAGAGCAGCCCGTTAAAGAGAAGAGCCTGTACATGTACCTGTACTTCGTCATCTTCATCATCTTCGGCTCCTTCTTCACGCTGAATCTCTTCATTGGTGTCATCATTGACAACTTCAACCAACAGAAACGAAAGATAAGTATTAAAATCATAAAGGGTGTGATCGTGTTTGTAATGGAGATGGTAATAATAACAGTGGAGTTTCTCTGTACTTAGGTGGACAGGACATCTTCATGACAGAAGAACAGAAGAAATATTATAATGCCATGAAAAAACTGGGATCCAAGAAACCACAGAAACCAATCCCAAGACCTCCTGTGAGTGACTGGATGGATCTTTGATAAATATGAGCAAATAACATCTCATAAAAATCATAATCTGGGCGGTGGTATCAGAAATCTATTATATTATATTATATTATATTATATTATATTATATTATATTATATTATATTATATTATATTTATTATATTATATTATATTATATTATATTAATTATATTATATTATATTATATAAAACATAGTATAATGACCTTAAAAAATTATAATATAATATGGTATTTTTTTAAGGTCAGTATACTACATTTTATTATATATAATATATAATATGGTATTTTTTAAGGTCATTATATGACATTTATATTATATTATATTATATTATATTGTATTATATTATATTATATTATATTATATTATATTATATTATATTATATTATATTATATTATATTATATTATATTAATAAACATAGTATAATGACCTTACAAAATAATAATATATAATATGGTATTTTGTAAGATTATTATATTATATTATATTATATTATATTATATTATATTATATTATATTATATAAATAAAACATAGTATAATGACCTTACAAAATAATAATATATAATATGGTATTTTGTAAGATTATTATATTATATTATATAAATAAAACATAGTATAATGACCTTAAAAAATAATATATAATACGGTATTTTGTAAAATTATTATATTATATTATATTATATAAATAAAACATAGTATAATGACCTTAAAAAATAATATAAATACGGTATTTTGTAAGGTTATTATATTATATTATATTAATAAAACATAGTGTAATGACCTTAAAAAAATAATATATAATATGGTATTTTGTAAAATTATTATATTATATTATATAAAAAAAACATAGTATAATGACCTTAAAAAATAATATATAATATGGTATTTTGTAAGGTTATTATATTATATTATATTATATTTATTATATTATATTATATTATATTATATTATATTATATTAATAAAATGTAGTATAATGACCATGCAAAAAATAAACATTTGTCATGTCACCCGCACTTTTCCAGCATATTTTAATTATACAGTAATTCTATAATATTTCAGCATATTATAAATTTATATATATTTGTCATGAAATTATATATTATATAACTAAAAAATTGTAAAAATATATTTTAATATTATTATTAATTTATTTTATAGTTTTAATGAGTATAAAAATTATGCATTTTTTCATGTCACCCACACTTTTTCAACTTAATGCTTAAAATAATAGTTTAAATTAATATTATGAATAAAACAAAGTCAAACTTAAAAAAAAAAAAACATTGCACACACAAATATCAGCCTTTCTCTCAAGTGGTCCTTAGTCCTGGATGGATTTTGTTGATTGAGTTTGTGTCTTCTCCTCTTCTCCTCTTCTCAGAACCCAGTGCAGGGATTCTTCTTCGATCTGGTGTCCAAACAAGCTTTTGACATCTTGATCATGTTGCTCATCATTCTCAACATGGTGACGATGATGGTGGAAACGGATGAACAGTCTCCCAGCATCGAGTACATCCTCTATTACGTCAACCTGGCCTTCATCGTCATCTTCACCACCGAGTGCATCATTAAAATCATCGCACTGCGCTACTATTTCTTCACCGTCAGCTGGAACATCTTTGACTTTGTGGTTGTCATCCTCTCTATTGTGGGTAAGGGGAGAATACTACAATAAATCAAATCAAATCAAATATTTCTTTAAAGGTGCAACGGCTCGTCAGCGACAAAGATTGTTAAAAGTTATTAAACTTATTTACACTTTTTTAGCTTAATAATTTTAAAAAATATATATCAAATTGTAAATTAATACATATTAAATTGTAATTTAAGTTGGACAAGAATAGGTGACATGAAAATGTATAAAATATTTAGTTATTAAAAATAATAAAATATAGTAAAATATGTTTCATGTGATGAATATTATGCATCTTTGAATTATTTTAATGGCCATAAAATATACAATTTACATGCAACCTACACTTTTTCAGTTTAATAATTAAAATATATATAAGATTTTACATTTTTAAAAAATATATTTAAATAATTATTTTTAACCTTAAGTTGGATAAATATAGGTGACATGAAATATGTATAAAATATTTATAGTTATTAAAAATAATAAAATATAGTAAAATAAAATGTTCATATTATTTAATATTATTCATTTTTTAATTATTTTAATGACCATAAAATATACAGTTGTCATGCCACATTCACTTTGTTTAATAATTAAAATATATATTAGATTTTACATTTTTAGAAAATGATTTAAATGATTATTTTTAACCTTAAGTTGGATAAGGATGGGTGACTTGAAAAATCTATCAAAATACTTATTGTTATAAAAAAAAATATATATATTTTTTTTCATATTATTTAATATTATTCATTAAAATATACCACTTTCATGCCACATACACTTTTTCAGCTTAATAATTAAAATATATATTAGACTGATAAACTATGAATGACATAAAAAAGTATACACATATTTATATAAAAATAAAAAATATTTCAGAAATATAATCATAATTTTTTTTAACTTAATGTTAAAAACAATTATGTCAAATTAAATTAAATTAGTAATATCTCTCTTTGTAAGACGCAGTAGCTTTACCGTTTAACCTTGGCATTACATATCAAGGTCTAAAGACATTCAATGCAATTTTGTAGCTCTTCACCTACTAATAAATAGGCAGTCGATGCTTAAGTGATACGACGAGGCGATTTTCAGGCAAGCCGCCCCGCATGACCCTGATGAGAGAAAGAGGGAGGCCAGAGGGGTTAACAGGCGCATGGAGTGGCCATCTCTGAGAAAGGGGGATCGTTTAAGGTGAAGGTAATTTCAGCAATCACGGCTGTCAGCTCCGGTGATTGGCCTGTGATTGAGCTGTCCGTCCGCTGAGGGCCGCTGGCGTCAGAGCTAAAAGCTTGACATGGTCTCGTGCCCCGACCCCCTCCTCCGTCTGTATCTCAAGAGGGTTAAAAGCTTAAAGACGCACGTAACAAATGTAAAAACGAGCAATTTAACTCTTAAGTGGCACCAACTTGACAATAAATCAAGAGTGGTCATGGTTAGTAATTGGTCTAGTCATAATATGGCGTCTAGATTCGGGACACTCACATGAATGTCGTTCTGAACCCATGTGCAGTTATTTTTCCATGGAAAATATAAAGTATCTTCTCGGGGATGTTTTGAAACTGGACAAACCCAGCAATTGGGTTGTTTTAACCCATCAATTGGGTTGTCTTAACCCAGCAGTTGGGTTCTTTTAACCCAGCGGTTGGGTTCCTTTAACCCAGCAATGCAATTGGGTTGTTTTAACCCAGCAGTTGGGGTGTTTGAACCCAGCAGTTGGGTTGTTTTAACCCAGCAGTTGGGTTGCTTGAACCCAGCAGTTGGGTTGCTTGAACCCAGCAATTGGGGTGTTTGAACCCAGCAGTTGGGTTGTTTTAACCCAGCAGTTGGCTTGTTTTAACCCAGCAATTGGGGTGTTTGAACCCAGCAGTTGGGTTGTTTGAACCCAGCAGTTGGGTTGCTTGAACCCAGCAATTGGGTTGTTTGAACCCAGCAATTGGGTTGTTTGAACCCAGCAGTTGGGTTGTTTGAACCCAGCAGTTGGGTTGCTTGAACCCAGCAATTGGGGTGTTTGAACCCAGCAGTTGGGTTGTTTTAACCCAGCAGTTGGGTTGTTTGAACCCAGCAGTTGGGTTGCTTGAACCCAGCAATTGGGGTGTTTGAACCCAGCAGTTGGGTTGTTTTAACCCAGCAGTTGGGTTGCTTGAACCCAGCAATTGGGGTGTTTGAACCCAGCAGTTGGGTTGTTTTAACCAAGCAGTTGGGTTGCTTGAACCCAGCAATTGGGTTGTTTGAACCCAGCAGTTGGGTTGCTTGAACCCAGCAATTGGGGTGTTTGAACCCAGCAGTTGGGTTGTTTGAACCCAGCAATTGGGTTGTTTTAACCCAGCAGTTGGGTTGTTTGAACCCAGCAATTGGGTTGTTTTAACCCAGCAATTGTGTTGCTTGAACCCAGCAATTGTGTTGCTTAAACCCAGCAATTGGGTTGTTTTAACCCAGCAGTTGGGTTGTTTGAACCCAGCAATTGGGTTGTTTGAACCCAGCAATTGGGTTGTCTTAACCCAGCAGTTGGGTTGTCTTAACCCAGCAGTTGGGTTGTTTTAACCCAGCATTTGGGTTGTTTTAACCCAGCAATGCAATTGGGTTGTTTGAACCCAGCAATTGGGTTGTTTTAACCCAGCAGTTGGGTTGCTTAAACCCAGCAGTTGGGTTGTTTTTACCCAGCAGTTGGGTTGTTTGAACCCAGCAATTGCGTTGTTTTAACCCAGCAATTGGGATGTTTGAACCCAGCAGTTGGGTTGTTTGAACCCAGCAGTTGGGTTGTTTGAACCCAGCGAATGGGTTGTTTTAACCCAGCAGTTGGGTTGTTTTAACCCAGCGAATGGGTTGTTTTAACCCAGCAGTTGGGTTGCTTGAACCCAGCAATTGGGTTGTTTGAACCCAGCAGTTGGGTTGCTTGAACACAGCGAATGGGTTGTTTTAACCCAGCAGTTGGGTTGTTTTAACCCAGCGAATGGGTTGTTTTAACCCAGCAGTTGGGTTGTTTGAACCCAGCAGTTGGGTTGCTTGAACCCAGCAATTGGGTTGTTTGAACCCAGCAGTTGGGTTGCTTGAACACAGTGAATGGGTTGTTTTAACCCAGCAGTTGGGTTGTTTGAACCCAGCAGTTGGGTTGTTTGAACCCAGCAGTTGGGTTGCTTGAACTCAGCAGTTGGGTTGTTTGAACCCAGCAATTGGGTTGTTTGAACCCAGCAGTTGGGTTGCTTGAACCCAGCAATTGGGGTGTTTGAACCCAGCAGTTGGGTTGTTTGAACCCAGCAATTGGGTTGTTTTAACCCAGCAGTTGGGTTGTTTGAACCCAGCAATTGGGTTGTTTTAACCCAGCAATTGTGTTGCTTGAACCCAGCAATTGTGTTGCTTAAACCCAGCAATTGGGTTGTTTTAACCCAGCAGTTGGGTTGTTTGAACCCAGCAATTGGGTTGTTTGAACCCAGCAATTGGGTTGTCTTAACCCAGCAGTTGGGTTGTCTTAACCCAGCAGTTGGGTTGTTTTAACCCAGCATTTGGGTTGTTTTAACCCAGCAATGCAATTGGGTTGTTTGAACCCAGCAATTGGGTTGTTTTAACCCAGCAGTTGGGTTGCTTAAACCCAGCAGTTGGGTTGTTTTTACCCAGCAGTTGGGTTGTTTGAACCCAGCAATTGCGTTGTTTTAACCCAGCAATTGGGATGTTTGAACCCAGCAGTTGGGTTGTTTGAACCCAGCAGTTGGGTTGTTTGAACCCAGCGAATGGGTTGTTTTAACCCAGCAGTTGGGTTGTTTTAACCCAGCGAATGGGTTGTTTTAACCCAGCAGTTGGGTTGCTTGAACCCAGCAATTGGGTTGTTTGAACCCAGCAGTTGGGTTGTTTGAACCCAGCAGTTGGGTTGCTTGAACACAGCGAATGGGTTGTTTTAACCCAGCAGTTGGGTTGTTTTAACCCAGCGAATGGGTTGTTTTAACCCAGCAGTTGGGTTGTTTGAACCCAGCAGTTGGGTTGTTTGAACCCAGCAGTTGGGTTGCTTGAACCCAGCAATTGGGTTGTTTGAACCCAGCAGTTGGGTTGCTTGAACACAGTGAATGGGTTGTTTTAACCCAGCAGTTGGGTTGTTTGAACCCAGCAGTTGGGTTGTTTGAACCCAGCAGTTGGGTTGCTTGAACTCAGCAGTTGGGTTGTTTGAACCCAGCAATTGGGGTGTTTGAACTCAGCAATTGGGTTGTTTTAACCCAGCAATTGGGTTGTTTGAACCCAGCAGTGGGGTTGTTTTAACCCAGCAGTTGGGTTGTTTTAACCCAACAATTGGGTTGTTTTAACCCAGCAATTGGGTTGTTTGAACCCAGCAGTGGGGTTGTTTTAACCCAGCAATTGGGTTGTTTGAACCTAGCAGTTGGGTTGTTTTAACCCAGCGGTTGGGTTGTTTTAACCCAGAAATTGGGTTGTTTTAACCCAGCGGTTGGGTTGTTTTAACCCAGAAATTGGGTTGTTTTAACCCAGCAATTGGGTTGTTTGAACCCAGCAGTTGGGTTGTTTGAACCCAGCAGTTGGGTTGTTTGAACCCAGCAATTGGGTTGTTTGAACCCAGCGGATTAAAACAAACAATACATTTAATCATTTTGTTTTAATCATTTAATCATGTGCTTTTGTCATTTTTTTTAATATAGCTATTTAGGTTTACTTTATTTTTAGTTCAGTTTTAGTTTTTCTTTCCAGTTAATCATTTTAGTGCTTCAACTTAAACTTATTTCAAATTATTTCCAAGGCAATGTTTCTAATTTTCATTTAGTTTAAGTTTTTCAACTATTTTATTTTATTTCAGCTTTATTTCGATTAACAGAAATGGTCAATAGTTTTAGTTAACTATAATGACCCTGATGCAAACAAATCATTGTTAGTTCATGTTAACTGATAACCAATGAAATCTTAATCTTACCATGTCTCTTTCTCGTTGCAGGTATCGTTCTCGCGGACATCATTGAGAAATATTTCGTCTCTCCCACTCTTTTCCGAGTCATCCGCCTGGCTCGAATCGGACGGATCCTTCGGCTCATCCGCGGAGCGAAGGGAATTCGGACGTTGCTCTTTGCCTTAATGATGTCTCTCCCTGCGTTGTTCAACATCGGCCTCCTGCTCTTCCTCGTCATGTTCATCTACGCCATCTTCGGCATGGCCAACTTCGCCTACGTCAAGAAGCAAGGCGGCATCGATGACATGTTCAACTTCGAGACGTTCGGCAACAGCATGATCTGCCTCTTCCAGATCACCACGTCTGCCGGATGGGACAATCTGCTCAATCCCATCCTAAACAACTCTCCCGAGGAGTGCGATCCGGATATTCCTCACACCGGCACCAACGCGCGAGGAAACTGCGGGAATCCTTCGGTGGGCATCACGTTCTTCGTGACCTACATTATTATTTCCTTTCTCATTGTCGTCAACATGTATATCGCCATTATCCTGGAGAACTTCAGCGTGGCCACTGAGGAGAGCACGGAGCCGCTGAGCGAGGACGATTTCGAGATGTTCTATGAGGTCTGGGAAAAGTTCGACCCGGAAGCCACACAGTTCATCGAGTACTCAAAACTCTCGGACTTCGCCGACACACTTTCCGAGCCGCTGCGCATCGGCAAACCCAACAAAATCAAACTCATTTCCATGGACCTGCCGATGGTGAGCGGAGACAAGATTCATTGCTTGGACATTCTCTTCGCCTTCACCAAACGCGTTTTGGGTGAGTCGGGCGAAATGGATGCGCTGAAGCAGCAGATGGAGGAGAAGTTCATGATGGCGAACCCATCCAAGATCTCCTACGAGCCCATCACCACGACGCTGCGGCGGAAACAAGAGGACGTATCCGCCACCATGATCCAGCGGTCGTACAGGCGCCATCTACTGCGACGGCAGCTGAAACAAGCTTCGTTACTTTACCGCCAGATCAACATGCCGGACGCCGCCAAAGAGGACGACAGTTCGCCGGAGAACGAGGGACTTATAGTCTCCATGATAATGGAGAACTATGGCGCCGAAGTTACAGAGACGCTGTCGGCCACGTCTTCTCCGCCGTCGTACGACAGCGTCACGCGAGTGACTAGCGAGCTTTTTCACGCTCTAATCCCGGAGGCCACGAATACGGACCTCAGCGAACCTTTTCCTAGCACAGACAGAGATCGCGAGACATTTCTGTGATGACGGACGGATGGACGGACATCATTTCCTTTGTTTACCGAATGTAAAATAGCTCAGATGACAAAATCGAAGGTTTTTGTAGACGAAAAACTGTTTTATTTCTCTTGTGGTTGAATATACAAGGGGAATGTTATGGAAGCTTGTTCCTGCCATGAAATAAAAAGTAAAAAAGGGTAATTGCGACTTTTTATCACAATTCTTCAATTATTTTTCTTGCAATTGCGTGTTTATATCTCACAAGTCTGACATTTTTCCTCAGAATTGCATGATATAAATTCACAATTGCGAGCTATAAAGTCAGAACTGCATGAAAAAAAACAGAATTGCGACATTATATCTAGCAATTCTGACTATAACTCACAATTCTGACTTTATAATTTACAATTCTGACTTTAAATCTCCAAATTCTCAAAAAAAGAAAAAAATTACGAATTGTGACTATATGTCGCAATTCTGACTTTATAACGCAATTCTGACTATAACGTAATTCTGACTATATGTCGCAATTCTGACTTTATAACTCATAATTCTGACTTTATGAGATGAAATTATGAGTTTAAATCTCACAATTCTGAGAAAAAGAGAAAAAAGTCAGAATTGGGATTATCTCGCAATTCTGACTTTATATCTCATAATTCTAACTATAACATGTAATTCTGACTATATGTCGCAATTCTGACTTTATATCTCATAATTCTGACTATATCTCGCAATTCTCACTTTATATCTCATAATTCTGACTTTATAACACATAATTCTGACTTTATATCTCATAATTCTAACTATAACATGTAATTCTGACTATATGTCGCAATTCTGACTTTATATCTCATAATTCTGACTTTATATCTCATAATTCTGACTATATGTCGCAATTCTCACTTTATATCTCACAATTCTGACTTTATAAATCGAAATTATGAGTTTAAATCTCGCAATCTAGCTTAAATCTCGAATCTATATCTCGCAATTCTGACTTTTTAAGATGCAATTATGAGTTTATATCACACAATTCTGACAAAAAAGTCAGAATTGTGTGACGCAAACTTGCAATTGTGAGGAAAAAAGTCAAAATTCTGAGATAAAAAGTCGCAATTACCTTTTTTATTTCTTTATTTAGTGGCGGAAACAAGCTTCCATAGAAAGTTGCTCTTTGACCATGCACACGTCAACCTTCACAGTTTGAATGCATGAATGAGATCCGTAGTTGCGATTAATTATCATATATAACACATTTTAATCAAAGTCTGCCTGACCGTACAGTAAAGGTCTTACTTAAAACGGCGTGATTCCTTTTAAGATTTGAGATTATTCGTAGAATGCATCCATGTACATGTTATCGGTCTGTCATAGGTTCATACTTCACGCCGTTTTGGGAAGCATGACGATTACCTCTTTCTGTGTCGCTAGCGATGAAGAGGCAGCGGTAATAATTGACACGGTTGTTTGCACTTTCTTTTCGCTCACCATGTTTTTTTCTGTCGTCGCCCAGACCGTTTTCTCTCAGCGTCGTCATTACAAGGTGCAGTTCATATCGAGACGACTAGTAAAAGACAATCAGACATGGTCTCTCGCTTAAAACTTCTAGCAAACGATTGCACATGCTTCTTTTCGAACGATCAATCGCGCGACACGTTTGTTTCTATTGTGAAGTATTTATTTTTGCATGTGAAAACTGCATGGTATGGAGGGGTAACAAGAACACTTTCTTTTTAAGGCTGAAAATAATTGTTTTGCACACTTATACGTTCAGCAATAATTTGCTACATTTAGGTATAACGATAATGATATTTATTGGACTTAAAAAGGTGTCAAAGTTTCTACTGTAACGGCCTCCAGCTGTAACTGTGGCTTATTATATTACTAGTGAAGATTATAGCACATGTGTTTTTCTATCTCAAACTGACACTAGGAGATCCGTCCGCGTGAACGCGGGTTGGCAGGTTTGGTGAAGGGCTGTTTTATGTAGCAATAGATCCCAAGTGTGCCTGCTAGAACTAAATCCTGTGTTTATCACTCATCTTTGCTCATGCATTTGTTTTGGGTTTTTGTAAATCATCAGAAATAGCATCAAACTCAAACCGTCCCACTGGTGTGTTTAGAAGAATTGAGTTTATGGAAATTAAGCACTTGTTTGATGAGATATTCTGTCAAAAATAACAGTAAAACTGCAGTAAATGTTAACATGCAGTTGAACAAAACATTCTGAAATTTATCATAAAAAAATAAAATCAATTCAATGCAAGCAAACCTTTCCAAACTACCCTACTGTGCAAAAGTTAATACTTAAATGATACTTTTATTTATCAAGGATGCACTAAATTGATCAAAAGTGACAGTAAACATTTAAAATGTTACAATGTTTCTTGAGCAGCAAATCAGCATATCAGAATGATTTCTGAAGGATCATGTGACACTGGAGCCTGGAGTGATGCTGAAAATTCAGCTTTGATCACAGGATATTAATTACATTTTTACTATATATTCACTTTGAAAACAGTTATTTTAAATTATAAAAATATATCACATTTTTACTGTATTTTTGATCAAATAAAAGCAGCCTTGGTAACTCTTTCAGCAACATTAACCGGCCCCAAACTTTTGAACAGAAGTGAATATGAATATCAAACTGATTTAATACAACAATAAAACTCATTTTTTAAACCTGAAACTTGCTGATTACCTTCACATGTAAAAGCGAAGCTCATGTTTCAGTGTAAAGCGCTGTTGTGTGTCATGTGAATTGTAAATAAGTATCAGATGTCACTGTGTACATTTACATAGATGAAATGGCACTGACTAATTTACAGGAAAACTGATACGTGACAGGCCTAAAACACAACGGCTCATTGGCTGAATTAAACTCAAGTTGTGCTTTTCTCAGTTTGGGGTTTGTTTGCATTAGATTTGAACACTTGAACATGTTAATATGGACTTTATTCAGGCTGGACGCCACATTTAATTGGGCAAAAATGAAATAATTTGTAAATGATCTGCAAAGATGTTTGTTTAGTCGGTTGAACAACACAGTATAATACATTGAGGCTCATTTATTAAACGCCAATAAATTTCTAGGGTAATTTGTATTGCATGTGACCATTTAGAAGGATTTTAGGATATATATATATGTATGTTTTTTCTTTCTGACCTCTTGGTTTTATATCTGGGGTCATAACAGGAATGATTTACTCAGAAACAGATCCATTGAATATCTTAATTTTATATGCATCAAATGAAATATGGCGTCCAGACTGGCTAAAATCCATTGGCAAGAGCTTAATTTGGATTTAACATGCTTAAAACAGACATTTCTGTCCATCAAATCAAATTTCATTGATGTTACAGCAGATTTATGGAGCATTTCTGTTGTGAACGTGTCTGTTTATCACTCCCAAGTCTACATGAAATCAAAATGTACATGTTCCTGGTTTTATTGTGAATGATTCATCAGTGTTTCATCCAAATGTAAAAACTTTCCTTTAACGCTGATTTAAATTTTTCAGTAAGAATATAGACATTTTTCACCATATTCTGTTTCACTCGGAAATTACAGAAGTAAAATGGGCAGTTTCACATTGACAAATGTAATGCATATAAAAAATAATGACGAACGAGCTAATTCTGGACGTAATTAGCAACATCTGGACTGTGTGTGATGAACTGCCTTTGGTCAAACTCTATTTGCACAGGAGAGGAGCCATACATTTCTGTGAGGAGCTGTAGTTGAGACGTGACCTGGTGCGGGTTCATGCCGTTGTTTGTTTCTTGACGTGATGCTTTCGGATGGCTCGTTCGCCGTGGAAGCGCAGCAGATTTGCTCTGACGTTCAGACCTCCTTCTGTTGAGCTCAGTTCTCTCTCCTCGTCAAACAAAGCCAGAGTCTTTTCTCATTACTGTAACAATAATTGCGCTCAGAATGAAGCACACGGGCTCTGTTTCGAACCCTAGTCTGCTGTCTACATAGGCATCATTCTGAACGCTCTAGGGTGCAACTCTAGGGAGATAATCATACAAATAAACAGAAAATTTGATGACTTTTAGTGAGACTTTCCACTGTTGAATGAATTGAGCGATTTTTTGTATTAGAATTGCATAGAAACTTTCCATCACAAAATTTTAACATAAACAAACTAATGAACTTAACTTGATGCATATTTGTCAGTCAAACCTAAATGAAACAGGTCAGCTTTCTGTAATAGTTAAACTGAATGTGTTTTAAATTAGCTTTATATATTTATCATCAATAAATCCACTTTTAACTAATTGAATGTTGCTTGTTTAGCGATATTTTAACCAAAAATTTTCATAATTTATCACATTTTTCCTTTGTCAAATCAACTTAAATAATTAATGTTGTTCAGATGACATAATATTTTGAGTTTCTGTTGATTAAACCAGTCGCCTTCGTTGTATAAACTCAATTTTTTAATTTGAACATTTATTTATAAGGAATTTAATGTTTATTATTTAATTTTTATTTATTAAACTAATAAATATTAATTTTCCAATCTTTTGGGTTAATTTTAGGTGAGCAAAAAAGAAATTTTTAAACAATAGTTGGGTTAAATAACCGCTGGGTCATAAACAACCCATTTGATGTTTCAAAACAACCCATTTGTTGGGTCAAAAACAACCCATTTGTTGGGTCAAAACAACCCAACTGCTGAGTCAAAAACAACCCATTTGATGTTTCAAAACAACCCATTTGCTGGGTCATAAACAACCCATTTGATGTTTCAAAACAACCCATTCACTGGGTCAAAACAATCCATTTGATGTTTCAAAACAACCCATTCGCTGGGTCATAAACAATCCATTTGATGTTTCAAAATAACCCATTCGCTGGGTCATAAACAACCCATTTGATGTTTCAAAACAACCCATTCGCTGGGTCATAAACAACCCATTTGATGTTTCAAAACAACCCATTTGTTGGGTCAAAAACAACCCATTTGATGTTTCAAAACAACCCTTTCGCTGGGTCATAAACAATCCATTTGATGTTTCAAAACAACCCATTCGCTGGGTCATAAACAACCCATTTGTTGGGTCAAAAACAACCCATTTGATGTTTCAAAACAACCCATTCGCTGGGTCATAAACAACCCATTTGATGTTTCAAAACAACCCATTTGTTGGGTCAAAAACAACCCATTTGATGTTTCAAAACAACCCATTCGCTGGGTCAAAAACAACCCATTTGATGTTTCAAAACAACCCATTTGTTGGGTCAAAAACAACCCATTTGATGTTTCAAAACAACCCATTCGCTGGGTCATAAACAATCCATTTGATGTTTCAAAACAACCCATTCGCTGGGTCATAAACAACCCATTTGATGTTTCAAAACAACCCATTCGCTGGGTCATAAACAACCCATTTGATGTTTCAAAACAACCCATTCGCTGGTTCAAAACAACCCAACTGCTGAGTCAAAAGCAACCCATTTGATGTTTCAAAACAACCCATTCGCTGGGTCAAAGACAACCCATTTGATGTTTCAAAACAACCCTTTCGCTGGGTCATAAACAATCCATTTGATGTTTCAAAACAACCCATTCGCTGGGTCAAAAACAACCCATTTGATGTTTCAAAACAACCCTTTCGCTGGGTCATAAACAATCCATTTGATGTTTCAAAACAACCCATTCGCTGGGTCATAAACAACCCATTTGTTGGGTCAAAAACAACCCATTTGATGTTTCAAAACAACCCATTCGCTGGGTCATAAACAACCCATTTGATGTTTCAAAACAACCCATTTGTTGGGTCAAAAACAACCCATTTGATGTTTCAAAACAACCCATTCGCTGGGTCAAAAACAACCCATTTGATGTTTCAAAACAACCCATTTGTTGGGTCAAAAACAACCCATTTGATGTTTCAAAACAACCCATTCGCTGGGTCATAAACAATCCATTTGATGTTTCAAAACAACCCATTCGCTGGGTCATAAACAACCCATTTGATGTTTCAAAACAACCCATTCGCTGGGTCATAAACAACCCATTTGATGTTTCAAAACAACCCATTCGCTGGTTCAAAACAACCCAACTGCTGAGTCAAAAGCAACCCATTTGATGTTTCAAAACAACCCATTCGCTGGGTCAAAGACAACCCATTTGCTGGGTCAAAACATCCCATTCGCTGGGTCAAAGACAACCCATTTGCTGGGTAAAAACAACCCATTCGCTGGGTCAAAAACAACCCAATCACTGGGTTTGTCCATATTTAACCCAACTTGGGTTGTTTTTAACCCAGTATTTTTTTTAGAGTGTGTAATTCAAATGGATGGAAATTTTATATGTAATTCAAATACATAAATCTTATGCATATCATACAAACAAAATGATGTCTTAAATTGCTGTCTATGTAGGACGCTCACGTGTTTTCAGAACAGAGCCGGAGTTCTTACATTAATGACATCCCAGAAGAAAAATTATATCAAAATGACAAAATCTCAAATCTTTTCATAAGCAAAAGCATCCATGGGAATGTTGTAATAAGTCCTAGATCATACACGCGTTTAGGAAAACCTCCATCTGGCAGGATTTCAGGAGATGGTTTTCATTAAAACTATCAGAGATGATGGAAACATGTCCAGTGAAGCTGAGACGACTGAACTATCACTGCTGGCCGAAAGCATCACATTAAATGAAATCTTTAATTAACAAACACAAAATGGGATGGAAGATGCTGAACTTTATGAGCGTTTCTTTCCATCCGGTCTGAGCTGTAAAATCCCGTCAGTAACTCACCAATTGGACACGACTATAATGGTAAAGAAACTCTATTAACGAATGTACGTCACGCCTCTCGTCCTCCATCGTCTTTATTCTTCTTTTCATGCATTGATGCTGAACTTCTGAATATGATTCATGCAGTATGTATTTTATCACCCACAAATTAAGCACAGGGAAATTTTTCTATCTACTGTTTGTTTCGAAACAATACAAATTTGTGCAATACAAGAGCAGATATGGTAATTAAAAGGCATATTTTATCTATGCTTTATATATATATATATATATATATAAATATATATACATGTATGTAATGTAAAAATATCAGTTATCTTGAAGCAAGTGTATTTTATAATGTTAGACTTTGCTGTATTTACTTGCTGTTTTTTATTTAGATTTTTTTTTTTTTTTTTTTGTAAGAAAAAAATTCAAATGATCAACTTTGCGCGAGGAGTGTGTTTGACGACAGCTGATCTGGGATCAGGTTTCCAGAGGTTAAAGCCGCAGTACAGAGGACCAAACAGGTCCTGGGTCAGTTTTTGGAGACCTGCTTTCCCAACACATTAATCCTCAGAGTCTGAGGACGGGACGACACCGGAACATTGGACGCCTCCAGTCATTTTGTGCCTGTTTATTTATTGATGATTTGTTTTGTACACTATTAGGACTTGCATGCAGCAGTATGGGACTTTTCTCCAAGCGTTTCAATTCGTGGAATCTCCCCTGTTTGTTTGGAAGCGACATACGGAATAAACGGGAAACTGTAGTTCTCGTCACGAGGACGTGTTGTTGGAAAGATGAGGAAAGAGGAATCAGCGTTGTTGCCAATTAGAACACCATGTATATCAATAGTCAAATAAACAATAGGATTCATTCTCTGTGATCTGGAGTCAGTCATTTATACACACTCTGTACGAGTATACAGAGTTGATTCATGCTTTTCTTTTCATACTTTTAGTTTTCATGGTAATTTTACTTACATTTTTAGCCATTTCATTATGTGCTTTTGTCATTTTATTTGTTTAATTTTATTTTAAATATTGCAATTTAGGTTTAATTTAGTTTTATTTCAGTTTTAGTTCATATTTTTTCACTTCAGTGTTACTTTGGTTAATATTTTTAATTAGCTTTTATTTTAATATTTTTAGTTGTCATGTTAATTTTAGTTTCATTTTTAGTAATTTCATTATGTGATTTTTTCATTTTATTTGTTTAATTTTATTTTAAATATTGCAATTTAGGATTAATTTAGTTTTATTTCAGTTTTAGTTCATATTTTTTCACTTCAGTGTTACTTTAGTTTGGTTAATATTTTTAATTAGCTATTATTTTAATATTTTTAGTTGTCATGTTCATTTTAGTTTCATTTTAGTAATTTCATTATGTGCTTTTTTCATTTTATTTATTAAAAATACTGGTTTAATTTATTTTTATTTCAGTTTTAGTAAGTTAATTTTTCACTTCAGCGTTATTTTAGTTTTTATTTTAGTTTAATTTTTAGTATTTTTCATTATGTGCTTTTGTCATTTTATGTTGTTTTTTTTAAATATTGCAATTTATTTTTATTTCAGAGTTGATAATGTTTCACTTAAGTGTTATTGTAGTTTTAACTTTTATTTATTTTTTCATGTTAATTTTAGATAAATTTTTAGTCATTTCATTATGTGCTTTAATTTATTTTTTAATTTAGTTAATATTGGTGCTTTAACTTAAACTTTTAGTTTATTGCCAAGGCAACATTTCCTTCAAAATTAACTAATATTTATATTTTATTTTAGTTCAGCTTTATTTCAATTAACAGAAATATTTTAACTTTAATTTTAGTTAACGATAATAACCCTGGTTCACTTATGCAAATGGCCTGGATATTTTATCTAGTATTTATTTATTTACAGTATATTACAGTATTTTGTATCTAATGTGATGATATTCATATATATATATATATATGAATATCATCACATTAGATACAAAATATCAAAGTGGCATTTGTTTTTAAAAAGGAATAAAGAACAAAAACAATTTCTAAGTGAAACATTTCAGAATAAGTTTATTCATCAAACAAATGCTATTCAGTTACAGAAGAAAATTACAAAAAAGACGACAGATCAAAATCTTCATTTAAGCCTAAATGTCTGTTAAATAAATAAATAAAAAGCTGTTGATGAAATGATGTTCAGATGGAGACTCAAGTGAACAAACAGACTGTAAAAGTTACTGAATTGCACTTGAAATGCATTTAAAGTCATTATTTTCGCAGATGCTTTTATCCAAAACAACTTACAGTTTCTTCAGTCCCTCTGGAGTAAAGACATTAAATCATCAAATACTTCGACAAGTACTTTTCTTTTGAGTGACAAATACACCAAAATCCAACTTTGACTTCATGTGGTTTTAAATGTCTTGATCAAATACAGCTAAAAGAACAAAAACACTGAGTCTAAAACAGTGTGATGAACAGCTACAGAGAAAACTGAACTGTGCGTTTGATTGATTCATTCCAGTGAACTGGTTCATTCGCACAGTTAATATACTGTAAATAAATAAATACTAGATAAAATATCCAGGCCATTTGCAGTGATTTTAATTCATAATGTTTTTACTGAAATTTATTGAAAATATTTCAAATAAATAAATCAACATAAAATTAAATTTATAATCACTAAATATACACAAAGTTTGGGGTCGCTAAGATATTTTAACGTCTCTTCTGCTCATTAATGCTGCATTTATTCGATCAAAAATAATTTAAAAAATGTAATATATTTTCACAATTTCTATGTGAATATATTTAAAACTGTAATTTATATCCAGTGATCAAAGCTGAATTTTCAGCATCATTACTCCAGTCTTCAGTGTCACATGATCCTTCAGAAATCATTCTAATATGATGATTTGATGCTCAAGAAACATTTATGATTATTATCAATGTTAAAAACATTTCATATGTTTGTGAAAACGGTGAAACTTTATTTTTCATGATTCTTTGATGAACAAAAAAGTTCAAAAGAACAGCATTTATTTGAAATCAAATCTTTTTACTGTCACTTTTGATCAATTTAATGCACCTTTCTGAATTCATTCTTAAGTATTCATTTCTTACCCCAAACCTTTGAACGGTAGTGAGCAAACATTAAAAAACAAAACAACACCAAGTGCATTAGTGTGAGGTCTTCTGGATGAGTTGGTGAAGGTTGTCATGGCATGTTAGTGGTCATCCAGGCTGGATTCCAGTTCTGCCACCTGCCCGCGGCCGTCAGCTTCAATCCAACTCCTCAACAACAGCAGCGGATCACGCCTGACTTTCCACAGTCCTGATCAACATGTGCGCTGGAGGAACAATGAATATGAAGGGGTTAGATATGAAAATAACATGTTTTACAGTGTGCATTTTGCAAACAAGTTACTATCTTACATCATATTTGTGTGCATGAGGTTGATCTCATGTGATTACACTGAATGCAACTGTTAAAACAAACATGACATGATATGTGAGCTCACACACACCAGCTCATGTAACTAAAGCACACACACACACTGTACAAAAGCTGTTTGGTTGCATAACATGTAGATTCATACCACATCTCACACTGCACAGATTTACATCACAAGAGACGTCATCATGCTAATTACTAACCGGACAGACTCGCTGCTAACTAACATTAATCTGACAAGGCAGGAGAGCTTCAACTCTTCTGAGAAACCTGAGGCTTTACATCCCGATTCACACACCAAAAACGTGAGATTTCAAAGATTCAACCTAATCAATTTACTAGTAATCTGAAGTATTTCATCTACAGGCCAGTTAGTCTTTGTTAAAGTGGTTATTAACTATTTAAGGAGATAAAACCTTTTTATATAGATGCTTTTTATAAACTATTTTTATATCATTCAGAAAACCTGTTGGTTTAACATAAAAAAAGTAAGTTACCTTAAGTAAGTTCATTTAAATTAAAAATTTGAGTTGATACAATGAAGGGGATTGGTTTAATCAACAGAAACTCAATATATTGTGTTAATCGAACAACATTAATTATCTAAGTTGATTTGACAAAAGAAAAAATGTTATGATAATTCATGAAAATAATTTTTTACAGTGTACTTTTAACTAAATATAGTTTTAACCTACTTAAAACTATCAGAAATAGTTTTCTTAAATCGAAATAAAGCTGAAATGAAATTTTTAAAAAAATTGAAAAAACAAACAAAAATGAGAAATTTTGGAATAAGTTGAAGTACTAAAATTGCTAAAACTAAAAAATAAATTATTACTAAACAGAAATATTTAAAATCTAATAAAAATGACAAAAGTACATAAAGTTATTAAAAATGAAACTAAATGAAAATGAAAACATACAAATAAAAGCTAATGAAAATATGAATAAATACTATAATAGTATGAAAACGATTAGGGCAATGACATTAAACACATTCGTTTACACCAAATATAGTAAAAATAAAGAAATAGTGATTAAGTTGCAAAATAAGTTGAGTCATTTATATACACTGGCAGTCAAAAGTTTAGAATAATTCAAATTGTATAAAAATGTTTTTGAAAGTTTCTTCTGCTCACAAACTGCATTTATATGATAAAAAAAATACAGTAAAAACAGTGATATTGTGAAATATTATTACAATATAAAATAGCAGCTTTGCCATCACAGAAATAAATTACATTTGAAAATATATTACAATAGAAACATTTTAAATTGTAATAATATTTATATAATATATAATAAAATGACAGTTTTACTGTTTTTCAACAAACAAATGCAACTTTGCACAACGTCAAAGACGCTATGAAAATAAAACAATGCATGGCGAAAAAAACGTTTTTTGGTTTGTTTTCACTGCACTTTCTGCTTTCTTTTTCGCTATCAACCAAAGCTTCCCGTGATGCTATCTGCACACTTCACTTCTGAGTGCTCTTCTCTGTAGTGATGATGAGGATGTTATTGATGGCTGATGCTTTCATGGCTCAGGTATGTACTGTAATGTACTCAGTACTGTTAGCGAGAGAGATATCATGAGCCGGTGAGACGGAGGCTGTTTATTCCATCTAACAGGATTGATATGATTGGCACTCCATCTGTAAAAGCATAAATGGGAAAGGCAGAGAAAGCAACTCGCTTAAAAGCAACATTTCACAACGCCCTGCATGTCCTCTGCCTGAAATATCAATCCAACCACGCCTGTTTATCTGAAAGATGTCACGCTGACAACCCTAACAAAACAAGTCCTCAGAGAACCTCCATTTTTGGACATTTAGCAGATACTTTTATTTCACTAATCTGTAAACTTCAGATTTTCTCTCAGTGTTGCCATTTTTTGTGCAACATGCATTAGATGGTCTGTGAACAGACTGCAGGACGTGAGGCTTTTAACCAACTACACATACTGAAAAATACATTATTTTGTAAGGAATTTTGCAAGCAAATCACATGATTATAACTAGCTGCCACTAATGATTATTTTAGTAATCGAGTAATCGGATAAATGTTTTTGTGGTAATAAAAATAGACTAAGTGAACAATAGCCTTTAAGAATCAGCTTCGTGCATTCTTTTTTATCAACACTTGAATGTGGGCACGTTTCATAAAAAAGCTACATTTAATAAGCTGAGAAAATTGTTTTTATTTTTTTTCCAAAGACTACAACATGCATAAACAATGCTTTTATTGCTTGTTTCTGCTCCTTTTTTGTCTTTTGTCTGCTTTGATCCAGAGATTCCGTACTCTTTCAGAAGTGTGTAATAGTGCCCCCTACTGTATAACAGTGAAAACACAGAAAGCCAGAAAATTCCGAAGAAGCGTCTCATAAATTACGTAAAATTCCGTCAATGCCGGAGAAGCGTTGTCTCATAAACGACGTAAAATTCCGTCAGTGCCAGAGAAGCATTGTCTCATAAACGACGGAAAATTTTGTCAGTGCCGGAGAAGCGTTGTCTCATAAATTACGGAAAATTCCTTCAATGCCGGAGAAACGTTGTCTCATAAATGACAGAAAATTCTATCAATGCCGGAGAAGCGTTGTCTCATAAACGATGGAAAATTCTGTCAATGCCGGAGAAGTGTTATCTCATAAATGATGGAAAATTCTGTCAATGCCGGAGAAGTGTTGTCTCATAAATTAAGGAAAATTCTGTCAATGCCGGAGAAGTGTTGTCTCATAAATTACGGAAAATTCCGTCAATGCTGGAGAAGCGTTGTCTCATAAACGACGGAAAATTCTGTCAGTGCCGGAGAAGTGTTGTCTCATAAACGACAGATAATTCTGTCATTGCCGGAGAAGTGTTGTCTCATAAATTAAGGAAAATTCCTTCAATGCCGGAGAAGTGTTGTCTCATAAATTAAGGAAAATTCCTTCAATGCCGGAGAAGTGTTGTCTCATAAATTAAGGAAAATTCCTTCAATGCCGGAGAAGTGTTGTCTCATAAATTAAGGAAAATTCCGTCAATGCCGGAGAAGTGTTGTCTCATAAATTACGGAAAATTCCTTCAATGCCGGAGAAACGTTGTCTCATAAATGACAGAAAATTCTATCAATGCCGGAGAAGTGTTGTCTCATAAACGATGGAAAATTCTGTCAATGCCGGAGAAGTGTTGTCTCATAAATTAAGGAAAATTCTGTCAATGCCGGAGAAGTGTTGTCTCATAAATTAAGGAAAATTCTGTCAATGCCGGAGAAGTGTTGTCTCATAAATTACGGAAAATTCCGTCAATGCTGGAGAAGCGTTGTCTCATAAACGACGGAAAATTCTGTCAGTGCCGGAGAAGTGTTGTCTCATAAACGACAGATAATTCTGTCATTGCCGGAGAAGTGTTGTCTCATAAATTAAGGAAAATTCCTTCAATGCCGGAGAAGTGTTGTCTCATAAATTAAGGAAAATTCCTTCAATGCCGGAGAAGTGTTGTCTCATAAATTAAGGAAAATTCCGTCAATGCCGGAGAAGTGTTGTCTCATAAATTACGGAAAATTCCTTCAATGCCGGAGAAACGTTGTCTCATAAATGACAGAAAATTCTATCAATGCCGGAGAAGTGTTGTCTCATAAACGATGGAAAATTCTGTCAATGCCGGAGAAGTGTTGTCTCATAAATTAAGGAAAATTCTGTCAATGCCGGAGAAGTGTTGTCTCATAAACGACAGATAATTCTGTCAATGCCGGAGAAGTGTTGTCTCATAAACGACAGATAATTCTGTCAATGCCGGAGAAGTGTTGTCTCATAAACGATGGAAAATTCTGTCAATGCCGGAGAAGTGTTGTCTCATAAATTAAGGAAAATTCTGTCAATGCCGGAGAAGTGTTGTCTCATAAATTACGGAAAATTCCTTCAATGCCGGAGAAGCGTTGTCTCATAAACGACAGATAATTCTGTCATTGCCGGAGAAGTGTTGTCTCATAAATTAAGGAAAATTCCTTCAATGCCGGAGAAGTGTTGTCTCATAAATTAAGGAAAATTCCTTCAATGCCGGAGAAGTGTTGTCTCATAAACGATGGAAAATTCTGTCAATGCCGGAGAAGTGTTGTCTCATAAACGATGGAAAATTCTGTCAATGCCGGAGAAGTGTTGTCTCATAAATTAAGGAAAATTCTGTCAATGCCGGAGAAGTGTTGTCTCATAAATTACGGAAAATTCCTTCAATGCCGGAGAAGCGTTGTCTCATAAACGACAGATAATTCTGTCATTGCCGGAGAAGTGTTGTCTCATAAATTAAGGAAAATTCCTTCAATGCCGGAGAAGTGTTGTCTCATAAATTAAGGAAAATTCCGTCAATGCCGGAGAAGTGTTGTCTCATAAACGATGGGATGGTTTAACAGCCTTTGGTCAAACAATGCAGTTTTTGTCCTTGGAATGCACCACTTCCATTATTTTGTCAGTTAATCGACACCATCATATTGCAATCGAGGATTTAAAAAAAAAATCAATATAGTCTAAGATGACAGCCGAGGCTGAAAGCACATCTATAAACTAAATAGTTTCTGGACTTTCTGTAACTGTTAAGTCACATTTTAAAGCATCTAAAAACCTGAATGTGGCAGAGAAAACTTCTATGCCCCAAAAATTAAATGAAAGTCATCTAAGAGCATTTAGCACTCAGGAAGTAAGAGGGACAGATGGAGGAAGTTGAAGTCTCATCTGGCCTTTGGTCATGGCTGATCTCAAACGAGTCCTTCCCATGAGCACTCACCGCGATTAGCATCACTCTTCAGGCCTGGACAGGAAATGGACAGCATGTGCATTACAGGATGAGTGTGTATATGTGATGTGTAATGATTATCGATGCTTTAGTAATGTAAACCCCTGTTTATCGAGCCAGGAAAGCATCTCTGAATGTTCGAGAACAAAACAAGGCCTCTTGCTCAGAGGGTTTGGAAGTAGGTCGGGTTTGGAACAACATGTGGATGAGTTCATGCATGTTTGTGAGGGTGTTTAAGTCACAGTACAGTATAATTTGACAATGTTAAAAACTCACTGTGAATAAAGACGAGGACAATCATTTCCTCTCTCTGTATCTTTATTGGGCTGTGATGAGTGTCAGTCCATGAACCCGGTGTTTGGTGTATATGGTTGCCATGACAGCAGGATCTGATGAGGTCCCTGGACACCAGGAGAGGATGAGCTTGTTCTCCCGGAGGGCAGCGGTGACCCAGCGCTACACAACCTCCTGTTTGCCACAAAAACACACACACACACACACAACCTTATTAGAGAGATCTCACAGAGATGAATAGACGTTATTTATCATGCAGCCTGAACTGTGTATTACTGTAGTAAATGCATTGGTATCTGATATATATTTCAACCCCCGGCTCTTAATGCATCGTGTTTCCTTCTGGAGCATCAGTGAATGTTTGAACCTTTTTTAAAAGTTGTGTTTGAGTCCCTCAATTGTCCTCAGTGTGAAAAGATGGATCTTAAAATCATACAGCCACTGCTGTAATGGATTCAAATATGCAAAAATGCTTGAAAACTGCTGAATCTGCAGGAGCTGGAGGATTTTTCTGAAGAACAGAGCTCAGTTTAACTGCTCAGGACAAACAAGAGACTCATGAACAACCATCACAAAACACAAAAACAGTCGTGATCAGGTAACCACACAGTATTGAGAATCAATGGTTCACATACTTATGAATGGGGTTATTTTAATAAATTCAGCTATTGTTTTGTCTTGTGAACTAAATGCAAACATCTTTTATGTAAAATATCTTACTCAGGACAGTACTAAACAAAAAATAACATGCATTTTGTATGATCTCTCTTATTTTGTTAAAATTATTCACTTTTCACAGATTCTGCATTATATATATATATATATATATATATATATATATAATGCATTGGGCATGCTGATACAATTGTCAAATACCTCCTTGCTTTAGTAGGAAATACTTCTTAGCAAACTTTTATTCATAATGGTGTTGACTTGTATTGTTCCCGTGTGCAAGAATTCAAAGAGTAAATGTTTAGCGGAAGTGAGTTGAGTTAGTTTCAGTTTCCAGTGAAGAATCCAGCATGTTGTAGGCAGCGGATAAAGGCTGCAAAGAATCATAAATATGGAGAGAACGCCGAGACGCAATATATCTGAGAAACCTCAGAGTTATCCTATAGTAAACTTCAAACTGGATGACCACAAACACAGTGTTTTAGGCCAAACGGAGGGGGGAAAAACTGAAAGAAACTGCCCTTTTGTTCAGGAAAGAAAGCTGTTGCCACAGTGTTCCATTTTTACTATAATGCTGTTTAAACAGTAGACAAAGTACAATACAATTTTCAGTGATAAACCTACTCTTATAATAACTGTTCTGTTAATAACCCTGTGTTGATCCAACAGTCTGTGGGCGGAAATACAAAAATGCAGAAGTATAATCTGTAGCTTTCACAAAAGCCAATAGATAGCAAAACGCGCCAACCGGCAGATTTTGGTGACAAATTAATGGTAATTTCTCCATTCAGGTAACACAGAGAATGAGTAAACATTGTTCACTTGCATATACTATCATTAATCTTTAATATAATTGGGGGCGCTAGAGAGCACCACATGGAGTGGACATAAATTTAGGGAGCTCCCTCGATAAGCCTCTATAAACTTGTATTTTCTGACTATTTTCACTACAATAGTTTGCTCAACCATATCTAACAGTGAGATGAAGAAGGCTAAACCCAAGAAAGGTGATTCACCAAGCTGCACAGGTGAACAACTGGCCGAGAGTGCGTCGTCTAATGAACGCGAGTCTGATCGTGATCGCTGCACGGCCCCAGACTCAACAGATATCCTCTCCGCCATCCAAACTATGAATAACAGTATGAATGACAGATTTAATTCGCTGGAAGCGACTCTATCTCAGTTGCAAACGGCGCTGTCTGAAACCACCACGCGTATCTCGGACCTTGAGAGTGTTAAAGCTGAGCACGAAAGCCGCATTTCTGCCCTGGAGGCCTCCTGTCAGGAAATCCTAGCAGCTAATAAGGCCCTACGTGCTAAAGTGGATGATCTCGAGGGCCGTTCCCGACGACAGAATATTAAAATTGTAGGCCTACCCGAGAATGTGGAGTCCGGTCGACCAACGGAGTTTGTGGAAAAACTCTTCCCGACCCTTCTGGGAGCAGAGAACTTTCCTGGGGGGATTAAGATTGACCGCGCACATCGCACCGGACCGCTACCATCAAAAGGAGGGCGTCCCCGAATTCTGATCGCGAGGATACATCACTATCCGGTCAAGGAGACGATCCTTCGGCTTGCGCGGCAACACTCGCCTCTAAAATATGACGGAGTACAAATCTCCATCTTCCCAGATCTCACTGCAGAGGTACTTTCACAACGAAGGGCGTTTGACGGTGTGAAAAAGAAGTTGAAGGAGGCCGGTATTCGATTCGGAATGTTGTTCCCCGCACGTCTGATTGTCACCCAGGGTACCAACAAAAAAATCTTTGGCTCGGTTTCGGAGGCTGAGGTTTTTGTGAACACCGTT
Organism: Ancherythroculter nigrocauda; assembly: GCA_036281575.1. NCBI lineage: Eukaryota > Metazoa > Chordata > Actinopteri > Cypriniformes > Xenocyprididae > Ancherythroculter > Ancherythroculter nigrocauda. The sequence goes on along the minus strand of VTFQ01000024.1, from coordinate 30,969,960 downwards.
ATTGAGCAAGACCCTTCTTGATCTGCTGCTTAGGACTTTTTTCTCATTGTTGTTACCATGGCTGAAGGACTTAAATCATCGTTCCTTCTGTTTACTGGCGGCCTATTATAGGAGGTTGTGAGTATATTTTCAGAAAAAAAGAGACATTCACAGACCTTTGCATTTGTTACTTGTTCATATTATATTTGTTATGCTGTATTTGCACTTACATTTGTAAGACTACACTGTTTAATTCATTTTTAATAACGTCAAAAATTCTTTGTTACAGTGGGTGTGTGCTTTATGCACTATAGGCCAGGTGTATTGAGCAATTCTTTTGTTAATCACGTAGTTGTACGGAGGCTGTTGGGGAGCCCCTGATCTCTCTGTTAGAGGTTACTTTCGTAGGCAGGTTTTCTTCTCCTTTTGCTGCCCAGCAGCTCCACTGTTCTTATGAGGGGTTTTTTCCCGGCTTCGTTTGGGGAAGCTGAAGGGAGGGGAAGGGTGGGTGGTTTTGTCTTTTTTTTTGTCTCGTGTTTAGCGTTTTGTGTCTGTATAACTCCTTCATTGGTTAATATCCATTCAAATTCCCTTTGCAGCTGGCATTATGCTAGATATTGTACTTCATGACTAGTAGTACGGGGCTGCCACTTAAAGGTGGCAATGTCACTCTCGTCAGCTGGAATGTCCGGGGATTAAATAACCAAATTAAGAGAGCTAAAGTTTTTTCTTATTTGAAGCCCATCCCTGCTGACATAATATTTTTACAAGAGACACATATTAGGCACTCTGAACAAAGGCGACTGAGATGCAATTGGATTTCTCAGGTATTCCAATCTACTTTCTCGTCCAGGGCCAGAGGAGTAGCTATTTTGTTTCGCAAATCAGCCCCTTTTAAGCACATATCTACTATCAGCGACCCTAATGGCCGCTATTTAATAGTTTCCGGCCTGCTTTCCTCAATTCATGTCACACTGCTTAATGTGTACGGACCTAATTTTGATGACCCTGCTTTTTTCCGCAGAGTCTTTAATCTTTTACCAAATACTCTGAACACGCATCTGATAATAGGCGGCGATTTTAACTTGGTGTTGGACCCTACTCTAGATAGATTCCCCTCTCGCTCTGGCATACCCTTGGCCAATTCTACCACTGTTCTTAATGATTTGATTACTTCTTTTGATCTAGTCGATATCTGGAGACTAAAATATCCAACAGACATGCAGTATACTTTTTTTTCACAAGTTCACAAATCATACTCCAGGATAGATTTCTTTTTAGTTGACTCTAAAATTATTCCCTGTGTAAAATCATTGAAGCATCACAATAGAATCATCTCTGATCATTCACCAGTGACAATATCTCTAGATCTCTTAGAAATTAAGCCCAGCTATAACTGGCGTTTTAATCCTACTTTGCTCTTAGATGTCAAATTTTGTGAACAATTAACAGAGTTACTTGCTGAGTTTCTTAAATTTAACGATACGGGCGAGGTTTCTGATTCTACATTATGGGAAAGCCTAAAGGCTGTCTTGAGAGGACACATTATTTCATACGAGTCCAGGCTTAAAAAGCAAAGGGTAAAACGCCTTATGGAAATTGATAATTGTCTCACTCGACTGGAGGATGCTTATAGAGATTCTGCTGAATCGGATATGCTCAATGAAATTACAGCACTTAAATTGGAATATAACTTGATTCTCTCGAACCAAGTTAATAATATGTTGTTAAAAGTCAAGCAAAAGCAGTTTGAACTTGGGGATAAACCAGATAAATTGCTTTCTCGCCAGCTGAGGGGGCTACAAGCCTCAAGAGCAATTCACAAAATCAAGAACAAGAATGGTGTTGTTTTAACAAATCCCAGTGAAATCAATAATACATTTAAAGAATTTTATGAAAAACTATACAAATCAAAGGGTTGTTTGGACCCCTCAGCATTAGCTAATTTTCTCCATTCATTACATCTTCCAAAGTTGGGGTGCATAGAGCAGACAGCTCTGAATGCGGACATAACGGTAGAGGAAATACTAGATGCTATTAAATCTTTCCCCAGTGGCAAGGCGCCTGGCCCAGATGGGTTTGGGATCGAATTCTATAAAAGATTCGCGCATGTGCTCTCTCCTTTGTTATTGAGGATGTTTGATCATTCATTTGGTGAACACAAACTCCCCCAGTCCCTGTATGATGCAAATATTTCCCTAATTCTTAAAAAAGGTAAAGAAGAAACTGACCCTTCATCATATCGACCCATAGCTCTTTTGAACTCTGATCTTAAAATTTTTACTAAAATTTTGGCTAATAGATTAAATAACTGCATTGGGAAAATTATTCACCCTGACCAATCTGGTTTTATTCCTGGCCGCTTTTCTTTTTCAAATGTCAGGCGTTTAATGAATATTTTATATACCAGATTTGATTCTAAAGCTAGCGTTGCAATTCTTGCCCTAGACGCAGAAAAGGCGTTTGACCAAATTGAATGGGATTATATTTTAGCTGTGATCAGAGAATTTGATTTGGGTGATACCTTTGCCTCTTGGGTGAAGATGTTATACGCCTTTCCCACATCCTCAGTTCTTACTAATTTTAACAAGTCACCTCAATTCCAATTACACCGAGGCACCCGTCAGGGCTGTCCTCTCTCGCCCTTGCTTTTTGCTATCGCAATTGAACCTCTTGCCCTTGCAATTAAAAAGAGCCCTCTAATTTCACCTCTGAATTTAGGTAGAGTTAATCACCAAATTTCCCTCTATGCAGATGATATTATTCTTTATCTCAGTAACCCAGAACAGTCTATTCCACCCTTACTAAATCTATTGGAAACTTTCGGTAAATTCTCCGGTTACTCAGTAAATTGGCAAAAAAGTGAATTTTTGGCTGTGACAAACAATATTGATCCAAACTTTATGCGTACTCTACCTTTTAAAATCGCCATAAATAGTTTGAAATATCTTGGAGTTAATATACCTAAAAACCCTAAGGATATATATAAGCTTAATTACTTAACAATGCTCGAAAACCTAAAGAACAATATAAAATGCTGGAGGACCCTACCTCTGTCAATGATGGGGCGTGTGAATGCTATTAAGATGGCGACGTTACCTAGATTTTTGTATCTTTTCCAGAATCTATCAATCTATTTGCCCAAAAAGTTTTTCAAAACTTTAGATTCTATTGTGCTGCCATTTGTCTGGGGCTTCAAAGCACATAGAATATCTAAAATACACGTGTGCAAGCCTAGGTCGCTGGGGGGTTTGGGTTTGCCAAATTTTCAACATTACTATTGGGCTGCCAATTGTAGAGCCTTAACTTACTGGCAGGACACACGCCCGGACAGTCCTTCAGCTGATATCCCTTCATGGCTAATGATTGAGCGGGGCGCTTCAAATTGGTCTCTCTCCTCTTTGCTTTTTGCTGCCCCAGAGACATTCAAAGCTTCAGCAGGATCCCACTTTATGATTAACAACTCTCTTAGGATATGGCTTCAGATTGTTAAGACATTTAATTTGCCAAATACCTCCTTTCTTGCTCCTGTTTGTCGTAACCATGCCTTTAAACCTTCACTATTAGATCCAGTGTTCATAGGTTGGGCTAGAAAAGGAATCATTACCTTGAGAGATTTATATATTGACAATACTTTTGCCACATTTACTCAACTTACAGAGAAATTTGACCTTCCTGCATCACACTTCTTCAGATATTTACAAATTAGAAATTATGTTCGTTCCACTGTGCCAAATTTCGAAATATTGTCAGCTGATAATGAATTACATAAACTGCTTACTTGCACTCCCAACACCCCAAAGTTAATTACAAAATTTGTTAACTTTTTCACGAGTCAGCTAGATATTTCCACTACCCATCTGAAAAACAACTGGGAAGAGGAACTAAATATTCAGATCTCTGAGGAGGACTGGGGAAAATGTCTTAAAAATATATACACCTGTTCCATTAATACTAGGCACCAGCTTATTCAGTATAAGGTGTTGCACAGATTGCATTACTCTAGGGTTAAACTCAACACTTTCTATCCTACTATCTCTCCTCTCTGCAATAAATGTGAATCTGCAGAGGGCTCTCTTGGTCATCTTTTCTGGGCATGCCCAAAACTTGGTGAATTCTGGTCAGAAGTTTTTCAATTTCTTTCTGATGCTTATACATGTGAGCTCTCAGTAGACCCTGCGACTGCCATTCTTGGCTGGTCAGCTTCCCTGCAGCGCCTTAATTATGCTACCCGTTTGCCTATACAGTATGGCATGATGATCGCCAAAAAAACTATACTCTGTGTCTGGAAGAAAAATTCGAAGCCACTATTCAAGATCTGGTTATCAGAACTTTCCTCCACTATGCATGTGGAAAGACTCAGATATAGTATCTCTGGTAATATAGATAAATTTGAAACTTCTTGGAGGCCTCTTTTCAATCACCTGTTAAAAACCAATGATGAAACAACTTAATATCTCATTTTTTTATTGTCATTTAATTGTAATTTTTGTTAACCTCTGTCTTTAATTTGACCTCTATCCATTCCATGCTGGGCAAAAATCTGTTTTGATTTCCCGTGCCTGTTTGGCGTTGTCGTCAACTGCAAACATGTTTCTAACTGAAGGAGTTTTTTTTTTTTTTTTTTTTTTTTTTTTTGTGTAGTCGTGTTTGTTTCTGTTATGTAATTGTACTGTCCATCTGTTTGTAAATCTGAAAATACTACAATAAATATAATATTTAAAAAAAAAAAAAAAAAAATCTTTAATATAATTATAATTTAAGAACTTTTTTAAATAATATATATTTTAAGTTTTTGTTATATATATATATATATATATATATATATATATACATTTTTATAGATTTATTAATATTATATTTTATTATTTATTTAATTATTTTTTGCTGCTGCTATCGAAGGGCCAAACTCAATCCAGCCATTCCAGTCATATCTGACTTTCAAACACGCCTGCTCAGCATTTTTAATTTTACACCCCAGACGCATTACACCCCACAAAGTCAATTTTTCAGAAAGATGCATTTTGGAGAAGACGCATTAGCGGCCGTGCATTCACAGAACAAGTCGTCATTCTAGTGACTCATGCGTTTCAGAGGAATGAAAGAGCAGCTTGTATTTTTCCGAGCAGAAGTGTCTTACTCCACATTAGCTGTGAACACAAACAACGTCAGAGAACACACAGCGAGAGTGTTACAAATCAAACGTACAGCAGGTGTGCACGCGCGCGCCATACATCAATTTAATTGGGCAAAACTGTCCTGCACAGCGGGAAAAAAACGGGGTAAAGGATGGCAGCTCCTAAACAAGAGCTTTTCTGCCCTATTTTACATACGTAATAAAGACGCAGAAGAATTCAACACACAGCAGATGACCTTTACATACATACAGATGTGATCAATGTCAGTGTGTTTCAAGCACCACTATTATTATTGTTTATATTTAGTGTTAGTGATGTGATCATCAAAGTGTGTGAGTCATCCTGCAGTAAGAAAACCACCTGGAAACCACATTGAGGTGCCATGGCAATGACCCAGAACACCATAACTAACACATACTGTAGAAACATCCTTGCAAACACTGTGTGTGATTGATTAATAATGTTCCCACTGTTTAATTCATGTGTGCAATAAGGCTGTAAATAAGCTTCAGCTCTCCGGTGAAATATGAGGCTGGACGCTGGAGTCGCTTTATGAAGGTCAGTAGGTCAGAGGAGAAACAACAGGCTGAAAAGACACACGCGGTCACGTCGGGATCAAGTCCTCTGAGCCGAGAGAGTCTGGTGTCCTCAAAGAGCCGCTGCGGAGAGAGATCAACAGCAGCGCAAATAAAAGAGACTGAAGACTGTAGCTATAAATGATGTGTTTTTTCTTCATGGTCAAATAAGGACAGAAATGATGGTCATGAACCAACTGAAAACGACTGCAGAGCTGCTTTATATCCAAATCAAATTTGTGTAATGATTAAAGAATTCTTAACATATAATAGCCCCTTTCTCGCATACAGTTTTACTGGTAAATAAACGGTAAATTACCGTTAAGTGGTCACGATCTTTTCAAAAACACAGGTTCTGGCAATTTACCATATGAGAAGTTGTAACATTACCCGTTATGATGCTGTGTGCGAACAAAGAATGAAGATTATGAGGATGTACGAGGTCCGAACGCGCTGAGTTCATAAAGAAATCGGATACTTTCCTACTACATAGTAGGCAAAATACAGTATGTGACAAAAGAAGTATGCCCGAATTCATAGTACTCATAAAAGAGTAGGCAAACTGTACCCAGATGACCTACTACTTCCGGCGAGATTCTTAAGCATGCATATGATAGGCACTTTACTATCTCTACTAATTTACTATGAATGACAGGGAAGCGACGCAACTGAATGGTGAATGTAGTATGTCCGGTGTAGTGGCAAATTTGGTCCCCCCTGAAATCAGGTCTCCATTTGTTCCCCAAACGATCCCAGTGGTTCAAATTGCTATATCGCAATGCATTGATGCATTTTTTCAAGCTGATGCAGGCGTTCACTCTGTTGCGTGGATCGCCTTGGAATTTGCATCTGAATAGTGCGTGCACATTAGTGGATAATGAGGTGACTCGCGAACAACTGACATCTCGTTTTTTTCAAAGAGATTACATAAACAGAGAATATTTTTTTTCTGATTTGACTTACACTGATTTAAAACCTGACATATCAACATTTCCTTAGATATATGTCTCATGTTTGTGTGATTAGTATTCACTAACTTACAGTTCATTTTCTAACGACTATAATGGACTTAATTGAGAAATAGACTGCGGCTCGCACATCATGTTAGTTTTCTTTATTTTGCAAAAAACAACATTTTGTTTACACAAATAAAAGAAGACATTCTACAGTTTCTAATAATGTGTAACTCTTATTTGTATATCCAAAACTGACAGAGCATTTTGAGTCTCTTTCGCACTGGTAAGAAAAAACCGAGGCGTTATCGCGCCGGCGCGACCACTGACCCCTGCGTGTTAATAGGTGCTCTCTTTAGCGCTTGATTACAATTCCTACAAAATAATGTTATGATAAGTGCTATTTCAACTATGTAATTATGTGTTAAATTAAGAGTTAAATGTCCAACTATTTCAGTTATAAATAAAACAAATCAATAATGTTCAATTATTTACTTAATATGCTTATTTATTATTAATAAACAGTTAATCAAATGTAAGAAATTACATTCGATTGCTTTTATTATGCATTAATTTGTTTTCTTACACATTATATAGTAAGCTATGTGTATTTTAAATTAATATCATTCATGTAGTTTGTGGAGACCCAATTTGTCATGACACAAAAACTTGTGTATCTGTGTATTTACCAGTCATTTTACAGTAATTTACTGGGATTACTGCGTGAAAGGGGTTAGTTTCTACCTTAGAATAAAAAATAAAAATTTAATTGCGACTTTTATCTCTAGAATCATGATATAAACTCACAATTATGAGTTATAAAGTCTGAATTGCATGACATAAACTCGCAATTCTGTAAAATTATTAGATAATAATTATCTAATAATTATTAAATTATTAGATAAGTTGCAATTGCAAGTTTATATCTCACAGTTCTGACTTTTGTATTGCAATTCCGAGTTTATTTCTCACAATTGTGTAAGTTATAAAGTCATAATTGCAAAAGATAAAGTCAGAATTGAGTTATAATGTTATTTGATTTATAAACTCGCATTTGTGAGGAAAAAAGTCAGAATTTTGACTTTTTTACTTTATCATTCTATAGCAGACACAAGCTATTGAACTAAACTGAATCAACATTATTGTCTTTTTAGAGCTGCTTTACAACAGAATTTGTCTCATAATTTGCTGCTTAATACTATGAAGCTGCTTTGAAACAATCTGTGTTGTAACGTATAAAGCACTATATAAATAAAGGTGAAAGGTGAACGACAACACAGACAATTAAACCTAAAGATGAACCCAGATTAAGCGTCGAGTGCATGCGAGCGGAAGCGACGTGCTTCATTTCCTGGTCCTCAGACAGTGTTTTCTGGTGCCGTCAGCGAAGATGCTTCAGTCTGGAGCTGATCCGTGATCAGATGCGCTGTGGCATGTTACCCAACCACACGCCTGCGGTTAATGCATGCCGTCTGAACACTGAAACACACATGAAAACACAAGCAGAAGATGAACGGATGTGCATTGATTATTGTTCATCTAAAGCTCCAGGGATTCAGATGAAATCAGACACACAGAGACTGATGACTCTCGTGAATTTACACACAAAACAAATCAAAACAAAAAAACGATGTTGAGCTTCAAGATCAAGATCAATCATCAGCAATTTTATGAAATAATGAAGATTATCACAGCAGAAAAAACAGTAAGGTACAGTAAGTATATATATATATATATATATATATATATATATATATATATATATATATATAGTGAGATATAAGGTAAGATTTTTTGTTAATAAATCAGTACTTTATTAAGCAATATATATCTCATCTTAGTTAGCAACCACCTAGAACATCATCTTAGCAACCTCCTTTTAAGTCTGGTGGCTATAGTTTAGTATAGTGTATTTTATTGTTCATTGTAGGTCACTTGCTGTTGTCATTATTCTGCAAATGTTTAAAGCATAACTTGTGTTGAACCTGGAATTTTCCTGTGAAGAAATAAGAAACACGACCTGTAAGACTTCTAACCGAACATCATCACCACAACTGAAACGCTTCCCTGTTTCTACAAAAACAAGAAGAACAACAACAAAAAAAATCAATGTTAATTTCTGGAACACCGAGTTCCGATTTGCAAAGCAAGAGAAAAATGTGCCGTTCCCGCACAACAGCGGAGGAAGGTGACTTCCAGAAAAGCAGAAAGTCTTTGGAAAGATTTCTGTTGGGGAGAGGAATATCTTACTAAAATTGCCATGCTGGCAAACAAACTTCGAATGTGACTCGTTTGCAGAAAGTGTCTGGCGCTTGATCACTGTCTCGCTGTGGCACAGAACGCTGACGCAGCCACAGCAGAGAGTCATGGGAGGGAAGGGTGAAAATAGCCCTGTGGAATCATGGGAGCTGTATTTCTCTCTGTGTAACTGGGTTAACAACACACGCATCTGATGCTACGATACTGTAAGGACAGCAGCGATTCTTCACCACACAGCATGATTTATCTGGACTGAAAAACAAATCCTGCAAACTAATCTGTTATCTGTGCATTTACATATCCTTGGCCTTCAACGTGACCCACATATTCATATAAAGAAGCGTATTCTCATGTGGGAATCACTGTTAAACAGGACGGTTTAAAGTCTTTTATGTATGCTGGCCGTGCTGAAAGGTCCAGAGGTGTTGTGTGAATGAAGAGCATAATGCACAACATCATCTCTGTCTAAGCAGCTACAGATGAAGGTCTGTAATCAGTGATGCAAAAATATTAAGTGGAACAGATAAAAAAAATCTGTCAAGTCTTGTCATGCAGTACAAGAAGAAAACTGCAATCAACCGACCAAAACATCTTAGCAACCTCCTAGCAATGACCCAGAACACCTTAGCAATGTCCTATCAACCACTCAGAACAGCTTAGCAACCTCCAAGCAACCACCCAGAACATCATCTTAGCAACCTCCTATCATCTGCTTGGAACACCTTAGCAACCTCCTAGCAACCACCCAAAACATCATTTTCGCAACCTAGAAATCAACCACCTAAAACATCTTAGAAACCTTCTAGCAACGACCCAGAACACCTTAGCAATGTACAATCAACCATTTAGAACACCTTAGCAACCATCCAGAACACTTTAGCAATGTCCTATCAACCACTCAGCACACCTTAGCATCCTCCTAGCAACCACCCAGAACATCATCTTACCAACCTCCTAGCATCCACTTAGAACATCTTAACAACCTCCTAGCAATGACCCAGAACACCTTAGCAATGTCCTATCAACCACTCATAACACCTTAGCAACCACCCTTTACATTATCTTAGCAACCTCCTATCATCCACTTAGAATGCCTTAGCAACCTTCTAGCAACCACCCAGATCATAGCAACCTCCAATTAACCAGCTACAACATCTTAGCAACCTCCTAGAAACAACCTACAACATCTTAGAAACCTCCTATCATCCAATTAGAACACCTTAGCAACCTCCTAGCAACCACCTACATCTTAGAAACCTCCTAGCAACCATCCAGAACACCTTAGTAACCACCCAGAACATCATCTTAGCAACCTCCTATCATCCACTTAGAACGCCTTAGCAACCTCCTAGCAACCACCCAGAACATCATAGCAACCTCCTAGCAACCACCTAGAACATCTTAGCAACCTCCTAACACTCACCCAGAACATCATAGCAACCTCCAGTCAACCACCTAGAACATTTTAGCAACCACCTATCATCCACTTAGAACACCTTAGCAACCTCCTGGCAACCACCCATAACACAGCAACCTCCGATCAACCACCTACAACATCTTAGAAACCTCCTAGCAACCACCCAGAACATCTTAGCAATATCCTATCAACCACTCAGAACATCTTAGCAACCTCCTAGCAACCATCCAGAACATCTTGGGAACCAGCCAGAACATCATAAGCAAGTTCCTATCATCCACTTAGAACACCTTAGCAACCTCCTAGCAACCACCTACATCTTAGAAACCTCCTAGCAACCATCCAGAACACCTTAGCAATGTCCTATCATCCACTTAGAATGCCTTAGCAACCACCCAGAACATCATAGCAATCTCCGATCAACCATCCAGAACACCTTAGTATCCTCCTAGCAACCACCTACATCTTAGAAACCTCCTAGCAACCATCCAGAACACCTTAGCAATGTCCTATCATCCACTTAGAATGCCTTAGCAACCACCCAGAACATCATAGCAATCTCCGATCAACCATCCAGAACACCTTAGTATCCTCCTAGCAACCACCTACATCTTAGAAACCTCCTAGCAACCATCCAGAACACCTTAGCAATGTCCTATCATCCACTTAGAACGCCTTAGCAACCACCCAGAACATCAAAGCAACCTCCGATCAACCATACAGAACATCTTAGAAACCTCCTAGCAACCATCCAGAACACCTTAGCAACCACTCACAACACATCTTACCAACCTCCTAGTAAACAGAAGTGTAATTAAACTTGTAACTAATATGAATAGATTTCTAAATTAAATACACTAAAAAATCAGCTCAGACAACGCAAAGATGCTACATGACTCCAAAACTAAACATGTGACTGTCCATTAATAATAGCAGTGGTTCTTTTGATTTTATGTACAGCTTCTTTTGTGTTTGATGCTGATTTGATTTTACAGTAACATAATTATGTAAAGTCATACTTGTTCAGACTGTAAATGACTAAAGCTATTAAATGTTCCTCATAACAGAACTAAATGCCCTTTAATATAAACAATTAAATCTTTCTGTTTTATTAACGTTTGCATTTTATCTGCATCAGATGTGAATAAACAAAACCTGTTGATGTGTGACAGTGCTCTGGGGTCAGAGGTCAGATACAGAAGACCAACACAAAAAGTGTCGCTCTGACAACAGCCTCAGACATCTCCTGTGTTTTACTGCGCCGCAATCTGAACGTCAAACACAATTACATGCGACTTCTGTCAGGAAGTTCAGTGCAGCTGCGGCGAGATGAGATCGAGTTATTTATGTGAGTCCTTCATCAGACCGGACGAGATGAGACCCTGAGCGCTGAAGACATTGATTTTAAGATCAAATCAAATCACTCATGCAAAACTAACATCAACACAACAACAACAGCCTCTCATTCATGTTCATGAAGAAAGCAGTGACATTTACAGCTGTTTGTGACTCAGTGATGATCCTGTAAAGCACTTACAAAGAATAACTGGAAACATTTATACTGACTAGTGGGCGAGATACAATTTACATTCATATCTATAGTGCATTATATAATACAGACTGTTCAGAGCAGCATCAAACTGAGAAAATAACAGTGTTAATTAATTATGAAATTTAATTTAATTTAATATCAGGGTTATTATAGTTAACTAAAACTATATATATATATATAAACTTAAAAGTTAACAGAAAATTAAATATAAAAAACATTTTATTTCAGCTAGTTTCATTTAGTTTAAGTTGATGTACTAAAATCAAAACTGAAATAAAAAATAAAAAATATACAGATATATTAGAAGAAAAAACAAAACAATAACTAATAAAAATGACAAAACACAACAAAATTACTGAAATGTTAACAAAAATGAAAATACAAAACTAAAAATATGTATATATATATATATATATACATTATATAAAATATATAGTGCTGTAAAACAATCAATCGTGATTAATTGCATCCCATATTAGTTTTACATAATGTGTGTTCTGTGTATATTTATGTGTATATATCTATGTATATACATGTATATTTATATATTTATATTATATATTTTTGTTAAATATATACATGCATGTGTGTATTTATATATATAATATATATAAATACACATGCATATATTTAACAAATAATATATATATAAATATTTCTTAAATAAATACATGTATGTGCATGTATTTATACATAATATACACAGTACACACATATATTATGTAAACACAAACCTATTTTGCGTCCGATTAATCACTATATATATATATATATATATATACATATATATATACACACACCCACATCCCATAATATCTCAATGCTACTAAAACTCAGCCATTTTTGGCAGCAGTTATTGGTCAAAGCCAAAATAACACTTTTTATTCATTTTATTAATTTCCAAGACTGTCTGAAAATCATCAGGACAGAGCCCTGGAGGATAAACAAATGTATGAAAGCACAACAACAGCAAATGAGAAATAAAATACTTTATTTATGTAAATGTAACACTGAATAAGCAGGGGTTTCAAGTAAGTTTCAAGGCTTTGACTGTGATGAGAAAACAGGAACGTTTAAGTAACAATAACAATAAAAAACACACAAATCTGCTAAAATACTGCGAAACCAATTAAACACACATCTAGGCCGCTTCACTGCTCTGGTTTCTTCTCCTTTTCCACAAGTTCTCGTTTCTTCTCCAGGTAAAGGTTGGTCAGATAGTCGTCAGGTGTGATTCCCGCGTCCCTCAGCTCCGTCATGACCTTCTTCAGCCGCGCGAGCGTCCTGGCGCTCTTGACCTTCCGCCCGCTGATGTACAGCGTGAACTGTGTGAAGTCCATCAGCTGGCACGAGTCCACGTCACACAGGTTCTTCAGCTGCTCGGCTCGATCCACCTCAGGGAAGAACGTCAGGCCGGACATGCGCTCTAAATCAGACAGGCTCACCTGGAAGTCCGTCAGCGGACGCTCGAAGCCGATCGGAGCGTTTGGGACCACGAACGCCCCGAGAGCCAGAGTCGAGTCTTTCTGCGCGAGGATCACCTTGTACAGGTGAGTGGGAACGGCAACGTCGTCTTCTCCGATCAGCTGTCAGAGGGAAACACGGATTATAAAGTGTTTGATGCAATTTACACACATATAATACATAAAAAGTGCTTTTAAATGTGTTTTTCTGCTGCATTTATTTGATCAAAAATACAGTAAAAATGTGAAATATTATTACTATTTAAAATAACTGTTTTCTATGTGAATATATAGTAAAGTGTAATTTATTCCTGTGATCAAAGCTGAATTTTCAGCATCGTTACTCCAGTCTTCAGTGTCACATGATCCTTCAGAAATCATTCTAATATGATGATTTGATGCTCAAGAAACATTTATGATTATTATGAATGTTGAAAACAGTCATATTCTTATGGAAACGGTGATATATTTTATTTTTCAGGATTTTTTGATGAATAGAAAGTTCAAAAAAGCAGCATTTATTTGAAATAGAAATATTTAGTAACATTTTAAATGTCTTTACTGTCAATTTAATGAATCCTTGCTCAATAAAAGTATTAATTACGGTAAAAAAAAAAAACCTTTTTGAATGGAAGTGTATATAAAAATAAAAAATATATTCATAAAAATAAAAAATAAAAATTGTAAAAATATTTAAATAATTTTGCTATTTAAAAAAAAAAAAATTAAGTTCATCCATACAAGTTCTGTCATACGGAAGAGGATTAGGGCCAAGCAATAATAAAAAAAATAAAACCATCTCGAGATTAAAGTTGTTAAATTTCGAGAAAAAACTCGTTAAATTTTGAGAAAAAAGTCGAAATAAAATGTTGAGAATAAAGTCATTAAATTACGAGAAAAAAGTCGTTAGATTATGAGAAAAAAAGTTGTTAAATTTCAAGAAAAAAAGTCGAGATGAAATGTTGAGAATAAATTCATTAAATTACGAGAAAAAAGTTGTTAAATTATGAGAACAAATTTGTTAAATTATGAGAAAAAAAGTCGTTAAATTTCGAGAAAAAGGTCGAAATAAAATGTTGAGAATAAACTCATTAAATTACGAGAAAAAACTCGTTAAATTTCAAGAAAAAAGTCAAGATGAAATGTTGAGAATAAATTCATTAAATTACGAGAAAAAAGTCGTTAAATTATGAGAACAAATTCGTAATTTAAAAGTAGTTTATTCTCAACATTTTATTTCGACCTTTTTCTCGAAATTTTTTTTTATTATTGCTTGGCCCTAATTCTCTTCCGTACTGTCAACATTTTGTAACATTATAAATGTCTTTACTGTCACATTAATGAATTAATTACGGTCAAAAAAAACTTTTGAATGGTAGTGTATATAAAAATAAAAAGTTCATCCATACAAGTTCTGTCAACATTTACTCAACTTTATGACACTTTCCTAAACATGATTATTTTAACAATTTCAGGATGATCTTTTCCATACATTGTAACTGAATGAAGCTTCAAACAGGATAAAAAAGACAACACAGATGTGTCATATGACTAAAAAACACTATATATGACTTAAACAACCATATTATATTGTTTATTTGTGCTTTACTAGCTTGAATGTTGATTATTTTCCTCATTGTTAATTATTATTTAAATTATTATTTGATTTATTTAAATGAGGCATATTGTGAAGATGGAGGCGTTTCAGGGACACTGATATAGAGAACATGATGACAGAATGATCATTATGTATTTTTTGGGATATGTCCATCTCACTCCGGCAGCTGATGGAGAGGCGGGACTATGAAAGCAATCAGTCGAAGTTTAATGAGACGGATTATCATGATTTCAGATCAAGAGAAACTGTAATCTGGTGAAACTCCAGATCAGAATGGTCACGGTTAGACTGAGTTCCTCTCGGCACATTCACCGTTACCCAAACTCCCATCAGACGGCTCACTGCACAAGCACATAATTCCCTGAAAACGGGCGCGGAGCGGCACACATGGCCCGGTCCCCGGAGACTCTCCGTGTGTTTGGATGGAGGTGACGTGGCTTCTGTCTCGGCTCATTTGCGAGAGTTCAGAGCCTCGGGGCACCTGTCTGTGTCCATTTAGACCAGATCTGTCCCTCTGAAGCCAGCTGGAGCTCCGGACCCCCCCGACACTGGCTCCTCTGTTATGTAAAACTTCATTTTCAGTCAGTTGGTGTTATTATTATTATATAAAAGCGTAATCGATGAGGGACGTACACTCAGAAATCATCATTTTAACATCTGTTTGAGGTTAAAAAGGAAACGCTGAGTATTGTTAAACTGATGACTGACGTTTGAGAGTTGATGAAGTGCACCAGCGCCACCTGCTGGACATTCATTATCATTACAATTTCATTTCATTAAAAGCCTTCACTATCAAAAGAGAGGACAATAAAGTGTTTATGACTATAATACAGAATTCTAGCAAACATTTCCTGAATTTCCTTTTTTACCAAGAAAAAAGCTAAGAAATCAGACAAAATTATATAAAAATGTAGAATTTTGAAGATATTCTTGATATATTCTATAATAATAATAATAATAATTATTATTATTCCATGATGTGTGTAGTGTTTTCTTAATTAAATTCTCTAATGATGTGTTTGTGTTATTTGCCTCTATTTTTCTCACGTTATTTCTTTATTTATTTTATTTATTTATTTTTTGCCTTGTTTTTGCATCAATTTCTAATAGGAAAATGTTTTAATACAAAGAAAAATACTAAGAAATCAGACAAAATTATATTAAAATGTAGAATTTTGAAGATATTCTTGATATATTCTATAATAATAATAATTATTATTATTATTCCATTATGTGTTTTCTTAATTAAATTCTCTAATGATGTGTTTGTGTTATTTGCCTTTATTTTTCTCACGTTATTTCTTTTTTTTTTTTTTTTTTAATAATTTTTTTAATTTTTTGCCTCGTTTTTGCATCAATTTCTAATTGGAAAATGTTTTAATACAAAGAAAAATACTAAGAAATCAGACAAAATGACACAAATTTAGGATTTTAAAGATATTCTTGATATATTCAATAATAATAATATAATAGTAATATTTATCATTCCTTAATGTGTTATTTGTCTTTATTTTTCGCACGTTATTTCTTTATTTTATTTATTTTATTTTTTTGCCTTGTTTTTGCATCAATTTCTATTAGGAAAATGTTTTAATACAAAGAAAAATACTAAGAAATCAGACAAAATAATATAAAAATGTAGGATTTTGAAGATATTCTTGACATATTCTATAATGATAATAATAATAATTATTATTATTATTATTATTATTCCATGATGTGTGTAGCATTTTCTTAATGAATTTCTTTAATGTGTTTGTGTTATTTGCCTTTATTTTTCTCATATTTCTTTCTCTCTTTTTTTCTTTATTTTATTTTTTTTGCCTATTTTTTTCTATTATAATAATAATAATATAATAATATTTTATTATTCCTTAATGTGTTATTTTTCTTTATTTTTCTCATGTCATTTCTTTAGTTTCTTGCCTCGTTTTGCGTTAATGTCCTTTATATGCTTTGTAACAAAGAAAAATGCTATGAAACCATAAAAATGTAAGATTTTGAAGCTATTTTTGACATGTGGCGTAACAATAATTCCATGATGTGAGTAACATTTTCTTAGTGAAATGATCTTCTGACATCTTGTTTATTTCCTCATGTTGTGTTGGCGTGAAAGCTGATGTTTGGTCACCTGATAGGAGACGGTCCTCCGCCCGTCCTCTCGCACCTGTGGCAGCAGCAGCGGTCCAGACACCAGCCACACGTCACTGAACCTCAGCGTCAGATCTCTGCAGTAAATCTCCAGCCTTACAGAACACACGAGCACATGAGCGCGCCACACACACACACACACACACACACACACACACACACACACACACACACACCTGTTCCAGAAGCCGGCGTTGTTCTCATAGTTCTGAGGGACGATGTTGGACAGATAGAAAGTCTCGGCCATCGCTTGCTGTGAACATGATAATATCATTAGCATAGGATCGTTAGAAGGGAAAAGCTTTTAATTTTGAGTCATTGGGCCTTCTATATCCATATATACAGTGTTGAACCTCAGAGATCTTGTTGTCTCCTGCAGGAGCCATGTGACCGCGTGACCAGCCGCTGCGCAGGTAGTCCTCGTTACGGGCCGTGAAGAGCTCGGGAATCTTGGGATCGGGTTTGAATTTGCAGTGTTTCCTGTCGGCTTGACCTGGTGGAGGGTTGAAGAAGCGTGAGAATCAGAGCGACGGTCCTGACGGACGAGACGAGACGACACTCACCCTGTAACCTCTGACCCGACAGGTGTTCTGCCACCCATCTGGGCGTCCGCCGGCTCTGATCGTACGATAAGATGTGGTTGATGTAGAATCTGGTCTCAGCGCCGGTTTGAGGAAGACCGAAGCGCTCAATGAGACGATGGACGGAGCTTTCTGAAGATAACAACAGGTTTATCATAATAACTTTCATTAATGTGTCATAAATCATAAATATTATTACAGTATTTAAAGATTAACATGTCATGTAGGGTTTGAGATTTCAATTTAAGGCAAAGTGATAAATAAAATAAAATAAAATAAAATAAATAAATAAATAAAATAATAAAAAAATATTTACAGCTGACTTTAAAAAATATTTTTTTTAATTTTATAAGAATAAAAAATGGGAAAAATGGGAATTTTATAAGAATATAAAATTAAAAAAATAAAAACAAAATAAAAATAAGTAAAATAAAAATACATTAACAGCTGACTTTATAAATAAAAATAAAATAAATATAAATAAAATAAAGTAAAATAATAAAAGTATAGCTGACTTTCTAAATAAAGATAAAATAGAAATAGAAAATATTATTAAAAAATAAAATAAATAAAATTAAAATAAAAAAATAAAACATTAACAGCTGACTTTATAAATAAAATATTTTATAATTAAAAATAAAATAAATATAAATAAAATAAAGTAAAATAAAATATAAAAACTAAATAAAAAATAATAAAATTAAAAAATAAAAACAAAAGTAAAATAAAAAAATAAAACATTAACAGCTAATTTTATAAATAAAATATTTTATAATAAAAATAAAATCAATATAAATATAAATAAAATAAAAAAATATTTACAGCTGACTTTATAAAAAGATAAAATAGAAATAGAAAATATTATAAAAATAATAATAGATAAATAAATATAAAATAAAAATAAAACATTAACAGCTGACTTTATAAATAAAAATAAAATATTTTATAATAAAAAATAAAATAAAGTAAAATAAAATAAAATAGAAAAAACTAAATAAAAATATAATAAAATAAAAGATAAAAACAAAATAAAATAAAACTAACAGCTAACAGCTATTTTATAATAAAAATAAAATAAATATAAATAGAGTAAAATAAAATAAAAAAATATTTACAGCTGACTTTCTAAATAAAGATAAAATAGAAATAGAAAATATTACAAAAATAATAATAAAAATGATTCTAAAATAAAAAAATAAAACATTAACAGCTAACTTTATATATAAAAATAAAATATTTTATAATAAAAAATAAAATAAATATAAATAAAATAAAGTAAAATAAAACATATTAATGGTTGACTTTATAAAAATACAATATTTTTAAAATAATACAAAATAAAATAAAAAACAGCTGATTTTGACATGTGATATTAAAAACTCCCAAATACTTTCAAAGTCATGATGTAAAATAAAGAAAGTCACATAATTAAGCAGGTTATGTTTACATTTCAATTTCTTTAAATAACCTTAAATTTCACAAGAAATGTTCACAGTTTCAGTTGCTTGTTTATTACTGTATAATGTAATTTTTAATACAATTATACAAACTGAACATTTCATGTATTTGACAATTTTGTATTTGCTTTGGAAGGATTTAGAAATCAACAGAAAACTGGGATGTACATTAAAAATAATACTACATAACTAAATAAAAAAGGTAATCATTATTTTCTTGGCCAATAATGAGTGTAAATGTCCAGAAGAGTTTAATGTTTGTTCATTGGAGTAACGGTGTGACAACTTGCCCCGGTCTCTCCTGCACATGAACTATTGCTGTGTGAACCGTGTGTTTATTGATCAGTGATGTGTTTGAGACTGATGAAGAAGATTTACCTGAGTCTGTTTTCTCTTCTTCATACAGGTACAGTTTGAGAGCTGCGATACCGGAACCAGCGCCGAACACAAACCCGCTGATGAACCTGACTGACACCACATACGACACCATCATTAGATATGACGCTTAATTACATTAAATCAAATATGACATGATGAGATAAACACAGACACAACACATGTGCTGTCTGTGAGGGGCTGGGTTTGTGTGAATCAGTGAAGAAGAGCGCTGAACATGAGACGAGTTTCATCACACCGCCGTCTAGCGACCACAACCAGAACTACATCAGAAAGAAATCACGCCAGCGTGAACAAACTAAATATTTTATAGTATATTAATAATAGTAGTATTTTTAGTTTAGAAACAAAACATTGAAATATAGATTATATGGACATTATCACACGAGAAGCCGTGCGATGTGATTCACGTGACGCTGATCGGCCTTCAGCCAATCAGATTCGAGGACCAAAAAACTTGAATGCATGAATTAAAAATAATTATATAATTAACAATTTATATATAAATTAAAATTTATATAGTATGGTTCATCGTCATATGAATTTATTAATGGTGTTTTAATAAATTCATATGACAACAAACCATGCTATAAAAAATGTTTTATATATATATATATATATATGTATATAAATTATTAAAACATAGTGTGTAAATTATTAATGCATTTTATATATATATAAATTATATATATATATAATTTATATTCATAAATTCAAAAATTATTATACATATATATAATTAAAATAAAATTAAAAAATAAACAAAATAAAAATAAAATAAAAAATAAAACATGAACAGCTGACTTTATAAAAATAAAATATTTTATAATAGAAAAAAACAAATAAAAAATAAAATACTGTAAAATAAAATAAAGCATTAAGAGCTGACTTTATAAAATAAAATATAATAAAATAGAATACAAATAAAAAGTAAAATAAAATAAACAGCTGACTATAAAAATACAATATTTTATAAGACAAAAAAATGAATTTGACGTGATTTTAAAATACATAATATATGTATATAAATTATTTATATATATATATATATATATGTTAATTTATAAATGCATTATTAATATGCATTATTAATATATATATATATATATATATATTATTAATTAATACATATACACAGGTACATGTGTGTAAATGTATATATATATTGTGTGTGTGTGTGTGTGTGTGTGTGTGTGTGTGTGTGTGTGTGTGTGTGTGTGTGTGTGTGTGTGTGTATAATTTTTCAAAGAAGACACAAAGATCAAATGATGCTTTATCAGTATTTATTGTTTACTTTCATATACAAAAAGATAAAATTGAAATAATCCTTTCTAGTGTTTTCTCTAACGGTCGGGGTGTCGTTGTTTCACACTGGGCAAATACTACATTCATACTGGTTTATTCTGGCACCAATGCGGAGGAGAAACAACCACAGCCCGACATCTAGACAGATCTAGTCCAAACTCTGGATACTGAGCTCTAAAATTACCACAGTAAAAAGAACAATGATTCACTGCAAATTAAAGAACTATGTTACAATGATCGCTCAAGAAAATCCTCCGTTCGTTACGGCAATACGATGGATGTCGATTTCACCAGGGCATTTGATAGAGATAAACTTTGACATACTCTTCAGTCCAAAAGAGGGATTTTACAGCAACACACTCCACTCTCTGCATACATCTCGTCTTATACAGATTTTACTATATTTATGTTAAAATCAGTAGTACAAGCCATGTCTGTTCTACAGTTTCAGCTACAATAGTGAAAGATAACCTACAACATGTACAGTTCACATATTCTGGTAAAGAAACAGCATTTCAAACATCACCCTTGACAAACTCCTGTCGTCTCGCGTTCCCGAACACCTGCCGCCCAGAAATAAAATATAAAATAAAATAAAAATATTCACAGCTGACTTTATAAATACAGATAAAATATTTTATAATAGAAAAAAATAAAAAAAACATTAATTAAAATAAAATAAAACAAAACATCAGCTGACTTTAAACAAAAATAAAATATTTTATTCCAGAAAAAAAAACAATAAAATTAAAAAATAAAAATATTTATGAAATAAAAATTAACAGCTGACTTTATAAATAAAAATAAAATATTTTATTCTAGAGAAAACAAAACTGAAAACAAAGTAAAATAAAAAAATAAACAATAAAAATATTTTATAATAGAAAAAACAAAATAAAATTAAAAAATAAAAACAATTTTTTTAAAAAAAAAATCAGCTGATTTTTATAAATAAAAATAAAACATTTTATTACAGAAAAAAACTAAATAAAATAAAATAAAAACATTAACAGCTGACTTTATAAATAAAAATAAAATATTTTATAATAAAAAACCCAAAATAAAATAAAAAATACAGTAAAATAAAATAAAGCATTAAGATCTGACTTTATAAAATAAAATATTTTATAATAAAATAAAATAAAATAAAAAATACAAATAAAAAGTAAAATAAAAGTAACAGCTGACTTTATAAAAATACAATATTTTATAATACAAAAATGTGATTTTAAAAACTGATTTAAGCAGGTTCAGTTTCTTTAAATAACCTTAATTCACGCAATTACAAATTTTCACGGTTTCACAGATTGTGTAGTTGCTTGTTTATTACTGTATACTGTAATATTTTAACTCAATATATAACTCATTCTAACAACATAAATCAGTTTTTAAATGTTCATTGAGTTTTAAGGTCTGTAGGGCGTCAGAAATCACAGAGGAAAGAGTTTGTCAAGGGTTTCATAACCAGTACAAAAGAGGTTTGTGATTTGTGTTTCGTTCGTGTCACGACTATCCAGCTAGCAACACTGTTTCACATGAGTTCTGAGGTATCGGCTTCCTGAAAACCTGGACCAAAGATTTGCATCCAGAGTTACAGCTGGTCACTTTTAGAGTTTCATATTTGATATATCTATATAGATTTTTTTTCCATATATATTTCATATAGCTTTTTCTGCAAGGTAGAACAGAAAGTGAGAGGTGGAAGAGAGAGAAAGAGAGAGAAAGACATGATGAGAGACACACGGCAGCGGTCGCTTCAGTGATCGTCAGAAAACACAGGCACATGACAATCGCTCCTGAAATCACATGGGAATCACGTCGAGCCGTCTCTGCGCTCACAAACCAGCGGGAAACGGAAACTCAGAGGTTCACGCAGAATGAATACCATCGAAACACGGTTAGTTTAAGAGAGAATATCATAAAACATACAAAAATGCATGCATGTGTTATATATATATATATATATATATATATATATATATATATATATATATATATATATATATATATATGTTTTAGGGCTGTCGATTTAACGCAAATTTTATCGCGAATAGCACAAGTGCAAATGTTCTATTGATTTTATAACAAGTTCAATAAATAAGTTAATATTGTGTTATATTTTTAGACACATTATTGTCTGTTTTTCTCAATTTTGCCAATGAAAATATTACCTATAAATCTCGAGCAACACATTTTGAGCGAATCAATTGGTTGAATGATTCAATGACTCATTTATAGAGCCATTTACTTAATTCCTGAATGAATCAGCGATTGAATGAATGAATGAATGACTCAGTGACATTTACTGCCACCTACTGGCAGTTTTAGTTTCTTAATTAGAGTATCATTTCATTAAAAAAAAAAAATTGAATATTTTGCAAGAAAAAAGAATTGGGAGATAAACTCACAATTGCGAGAAAAAAGTAAATTAGAAGAAACTCGTAATTGTGAGAAAAAAGTAAATTGGGAGAAATTCGTAATTGCGAGAAAAAATGTAGAATTGGGAGATAAACTCGTAATAAGTTAATTTTGCGTTATATTTTTAGACACATTGTCTGTTTTGCTTAATTTTGCCAACTCGAGCTACACACAGCGGTGTTTCGTTTCTGAATTAATCCAAGTTGAGCGAATCAATTGGTTAAACCCATGATTCAATGACTCATTCATAGAGCCATTTACCTCATTCCTGAATGAATCAGCCGTTTGAACGAATCGAATGAATGAATGACTCAGTGACATTTACTGCCACCTACTGGAAGTTTTAGTTTCTTAATTAGAGTATCATTTCATAAAAAATTAATTTCATATTTTGCGGAAAAAAAAGTTAGAATTGGGAGATAAACATAATTGCGAGAAAAAAGTAAATTAGAAGAAACTCGTAATTGCGAGAAAAAATTTCGAATTGGGAGATAAACTCGTAATCAGTTAATATTGTGTTATATTTTTAGACACAATATTGTCTGTTTTGCTCAATTTTGCCAACGAAAATATTACGTATAAATCTAGAGCAGAACTGTTGTGCATCTCGAGCAACACACAGCGGCGTTTCGTTTCTGAATGAATCCACGTTTTGAGTGAACAAATTGGTTGAACCAATGATTCAATGACTCATTCATAGACGATTTACTTCATTCCTGAATGAATCAGCCGTTTGAACGAATCGAATGAATGAATGACTCAGTGACATTTACTGGCATTTTTAGTTTCTTAATTAGAGTTTCATTTCATAAAAAAGTTAGAATTAGGAGAAACCCGTAATTGCGAGAAAAAAGTTAGAATTGGGAGATAAACTCATAGTTACGAGAAAAAAGTTAATTAGAAGTTAATTGCATCTCGAGCAACACACAGCGGTGTTTCGTTTCTGAACGAATCAGCGAATTGAGCAAATAAATTGGTTGAACCAATGATTCAATGACTCATTCATAGAGCCATTTGCCTCATTTCTGAATGAATCAGCCGTTTGAACAAATGAATGAATAAATGAAAGACATTTACTGCCACCTACTGGCAGTTTTAGTTTCTTAATTAGAGTATCATTTCATTAAAAAAATAATTCCATATTTTGGTGATAGTTTTTGGGAAGAAGATATTTTGAAGAGCGTTGGTAACCAAACTGTTTTGCTCTGTAAACGCATCTAAATATCAATTCAGATGCAGCTTATGAAAAAAATCATGGCCTAAAAGTTTATGTAATAAATTCTATGTTGAATCAAATAAAATATTTCTTTCTAAAGCTACTTCTTGTAATGTCTATATGATGCTTTTGTCATTTAACACAATAATGACTTTGGGGGCAATTTCTTCAAATTTGATGTGCGATTAATCAGATTAATTAATCGGCACATTATGTAATTAATTAGCAGCCCTGATATATACACACACACAGAGTAAATAATTTTGCATTGTAGTCTTAATGCTTCTAAAAATGAATTTTTATGCAAAAATGTTCCCTCTTTGTTCTGGTGTGAAATGTTTCTTAAGTTTCATGCGATACAAAAGTATTTCCAGGCTGTAAATCAGGTGTAATTGGCACAGCAGCGGAGGAGACGACATACTGGACAAATACTGGACTGTCTTTAGTGCATAATGAATCGCGTTGCATAAATCACAATCTCTCACGGTCCGTTCGATTATTCAAATAGCTTGTCAAAAGCAGGCGGTTTAAAATCACCCGCAATATGATGCATAAAACAAACCGAAACGCTTTCATCCGATCAGAGACGCCTCGAATACAGTCTGGCAACAGAATATGAACATTCACAGATAATAAAACCTGGCTCTTCTAAGCTATAAAAACACACAATCAACAAATGTTAAAATCAATCAAAGCCTTTGGTTATCCTCACGCAGAAGGAATTTGGCTACATATCGTTACGTTACTTCGAATAAAACGAGGTCAGTTCATTGAAACGCCGCGAAGGCCTACGATGTGATCGAACAGCATGGTTTTGGTAGTTCGCCTGATGTGGATATCAATGCCCAAAGTTCAGTCTGCACAGACTATTGCTGGAGATATTGCTTGCTACATCGTCTGAGCCAGTTGGAAACTCCTCGTTCGCGCAAACATCCGAACTTCCCCGGTTAACCTGAAGAAGATGCAGTTTCCTGAAAGTATTGAAGTCTGAGATGGAAAGCGGACACACGTCAACTGAAGCGTAGCCGTGATTGGCCAAGCGATCCACTGGGAAACGCGCTACTTTGGCACTTTCGGATTTGTAATGTGCCAGAATTGGCAAGAGCTTGGAAAAAAATGGGTGTCGCAAACCACAAATACAACAGAGAACAACAAAACACGCCGGGCCGTGAGAGCAAAGACTATGGAAGCTTGTTTCCGCCACTAAAATAAAAAAGAAAAAGGTAATCATGACTTTTTATCTCGCAACTGCAAGTTTACATCTCGCAATTCTGACTTTTTGTAACATGCAATTGTGAGTTATAAAGTCAGAATTTTATTAGATATAAACTTGAAATTCTGAGGAAAAAAGTCGGTATTGGGAGATAAACTTGTAATTGCGAGAAAAAAGTAAATTAGAAGAAACTCGTAATTGCGAGAAAAAAAAGTTAGAATTGGGAGATAAATTCGTAATTGCGAGAAAAAAAGTCAGAATTGGGAGATAAACTTGTAATTGCGAGAAAAAAGTTAGAATTGGGAGATAAATTCGTAATTGTGAGAAAAAAGTAAATTGGGAGAAACTTGTAATTGCGAGAAAAATGTCAATTAGAAGAAACTCGTAATTGTGAGAAAAAAGTTAGAATTGGGAGATAAACTTGCAATTGTGAGAAAAAAGTAAATTGGGAGAAACTCGTAATTGCAAGAAAAAGTCAGAATTGGGAGATAAACTCGTAATTGCGAGAAAAATGTTAGAATTGGGAGATAAACTCATAATTGCGAGAAAAAATTAAATTAGAAACTCAATTGCGAGAAAAAAGTTAGAATTGGGAGATAAATTCGTAATTGCAAGAAAAAAGTTAGAATTGGGAGATAAATTCGTAATTGTGAGAAAAAAGTAAATTGGGAGAAACTCATAATTGCGAGAAAATAGTTAGAATTGGGAGATAAACTCGTAATTGCAAGAAAAATTTCAATTGGGAGATAAACTCGTAATTGCAAGAAAAAAGTAAATTAGAAGAAACTCGTAATTGCGAGAAAAAAAGTCAGAATTGTGAGATAAAAAGTCGCAGTTATACCTTTTTTATTTTCTATTCAGCGGCGGAAACAAACTTCCATAAAAGACGGATCTCCTGTTAAATATATATACATACGGCACCATAACAGATAACTTAAAGCTGGGTTTGAGAGGAAGTCGAAGCAACCGCTGCAGTGCATCATGGGTACAGAGAGCAGAGAGCGAAATGGCACAGACGGTAGGGACACCAAACCTTTATTTGGCCCTGAAATAAAAGCTCCATCTTTGTGAATTCGCCGCACGAATTTGGCCGAGATCATTTGGTAAAGAGAGGGTTCACAGTCAATTCTTAAGTTTTCTTCAATTTTGACCCTTGAAGGGTGCGTAAAAAATTGTGCAAGTAAAAACGGGGCAAGTTTTTGGGAGAAGCGCCAAAAGTTTAAGGTTCAATGTCCCGTGAAGAAGGAGAAAGGAAGAATAATGCCCTGTTTCACTGATCGGCACGATTCTACAACTGTATACAGCTATTTACATCATCTCTCGTTTATACAACAGAACTTGGTAGCACTTCTTTAAAGATTTTGGACTTTTTTTGTGTATTTTTTCTGTTTTTACTTCTCCAAAATGTCTTCCCTAATCATAAAAGCCAACTTACATCAAAATATACTTACTACAAGTCAACACAACTAACAAAATATATAACAGAAGTCAAACACGTAGAAAATCTGAGGTATTTCTGGTCTGAGGTGGTCTGTGTTTCATGAACAATATCTTTAATGCTTTTTTTTGTCCTTTCATAGCTAATTTTATTGTTTTGAGTTGCGCTCTTTCGTCTCGGAAGCCTTTTGAATGTCTGGTGACGTGCGGTTGCATCTGAGGATGAACTTTACTGAGAAGATACGGAATAGATCACAACATTTCATCCGAGCAGCAGCAGCACTGTGGAAATTCACTCTTGAATTATGGCATATGGAAATGTGGATAACCGTCTACCACTTTTAAGACAAAATAAATATCATTCTTGAGTTTTTTCTCTTTTCTTTTCTTTGCTAATTAGTCAAACGCCACCTGATCAAAGTGAAGTCTGACGTTCTCAAATTTGCAGCCCCAAACTGAAGTCTGAATATCGCCGGAGGTCAGATCTCAGATTTGGTCCCTGTTAGAAAGAGGTAATGCATGAAGGGACCGAAGCAAAGCACACAAAACCAAACACTTCCTGGGTGAATCGCACAAAACTGGGTCACATTTTACCCTGAAGTCAAAGAAAAAAAAAAATTGAAATTATATTTTGCATTATATTTTATCTTTTTTTTTTTTTTTTTTTTTTTGCATTATTTAACATTTTTACAACTATAAAGCACATTTTCTGCCAATTTATCAAAAAAAAAAAAAAAAATTTTTTACTCCATTTATAGATTATTGCAACATTTTTGTAATTAAAACGAGCATAAATTATTATATTACAGTAATAAGAATCTACTGAGAACAATGAAAATTACCCCAAAATTCATTTAAAAATATGGATGAATTATGGTCAAGATAATTTGGTGTAAAACATGTTTTTATACATCATTTCATTATTTGTTGCACTGCTTGTACTGATATATTTTATTAAAACAAGTGTAAATTATATTACAGTAATAAGAGTTTAATTAGAATCAATGAGAATTATCAAAAATAAAAGAGTTGATGCATTTTGGTCAAGATAATTTGGTGTAAACCATGTTTTTATATGTATATTCATTATTTGTTGGACGGCTTGTACTGATTTTTAGTGTTTTTTTTATTAAAACAAGTGTAATCAGCATTGAGAACAACGAGAATTATCAAAAATAAAAAAAAAATTATGGATTTTGGTCAAGGAAATTTGGTGTAAAACATGTTTTTATACATCAATTCATGTTTTTTTAATAAAACAAGTGTAAATTATTACATTACAGTAATAAGAATTTAATTATAATCAACATTGAGAACAATGAAAATTACCAAAAAATAAAAAATAAAAAATTCTGGATGATTGACGGTCAAGATAATTTGGTGTAAAACATCATTTCAGTATTTTTAGGACTGCCTGTATTGATTTTATTCATTAAAACAAGCATAAATTATTATTTTACAGGAATAAGAATTTAACATTGAGAACAATAAAAATTATCAAAAAAAAAAAAAAAAAAAAAACTAATAAAATCTGGATTTCAAGAGATTTTGGGTTTCTATACATCAACTTTGTCTTAATTAAAATCATTGTATTAAAGTAATAAAATCAACTAAGAAAAATGAGAAATATCATAAATAAAAGTAAATAATCTGAAGGGAAAATGTGCTTTACTGTCACAAAAAAAAAAAAAAAAAAGGCTTAATTTTAATTTATGAAAAATATTATTTCTAATTTTTTTTCTTTGGGTTTTGAGGTAAAATGCGACCCAGAATTCTTCACTCCAGACATCCAAAACACATCAAGAGAAACTAGACAGGAAAAACAAACACTTTTTATGGTCTTTTTTTCTCTTTTTCAACAAACTCTCAGCACCACACACACACACACACACACACACACACACACACACACACACACACACACACACACGGTCTTGCATGTTTCGTGTAGGTAATTAGTGTTAAATTCATCAGGGCACCGTTATATTCCTCTCTGTCCTATAATGATGTGGGAAAGGCAGTCATGGACCCCTTGACACTGGATACCTGAGAAAGATTTCCGTACCAATCTAAACGCTCCGATATTTCCACATGCAAGCCGCCGTTGTCCCGCGGCGAGAGATTTCAGCCATATCCACTCAATAAAATCCCCAACCAACCTTCTCACAGTCACCAACTTCAACAGCACAAAAAAATCCAAACAAAAGAAAAAGAAAGAAAGAAAGAAAGAAAGAAATTAGTCCAGTTGCTTTTTTCCGTGTTCTTCAACACCCGTTAGTTCCGTAAAAGACACGTTTTCCGTAATTTCGAAATAGCACACTTTCGGAGAGAAATAAAAAAGCGAGATCCCGCGAGGAGGTCGAGTGGCGCGTGTAACAGTCGTAATGATCCTCGCGGGTTTTGCAGCACTGTTGAAGATGAAACCGTCACGTGTTGGTTGCGCGTCACAGGCGATCCTGTCCGGCGGACGGAACAGAACGGAAACAGAGCGGGAAAAACCAAGCGGTGAAATGTTGAGGTACCTGCACCGGTCAGCATTCATTTGTCGGCACCTGAATGCGCGTTGAGATGTCCTCTCGGGTCGTATTTTTAAAAATCTTTCGCGTTTGCTCTAATGATAAAAATACAGTAGAGAAGTGTGCTGGTAGTTACTGATCCGATCAGAGAAATAATAAAAATAATAATAATAATAATAATAATAAAGTTAAAAAAAATGTTAGGATAAAATAGCAGCTGCTTTAATGTCGTTTGAGATTCACTGAGTTTGGAAAGACGAGGGTTGTTTCGTTTGCTTGCGTCGGGTTCAGATGCTGGACTCTTTGGCCGGCAGGTCCACGTTGGTGACCGAGGTGAGCACGGACAGCAGGCAGTCTGAGGTAGAGGCGCTGGTCAGGCGGCGGATCTGAGAGATTCGCTCCTCCACGCAGCCGGCCGACAGCCGCGCCTCGGCGTCGTGATCCCAGCACTCCTCGATCGTCTCACACATCTGCGCCAGACCCTGACGCACAACGACACAACACACACACACCGTTAATGACCGCAGCGCACACACACACACACACACACACTCCATTAAAGCAGAACAAAACCACATGATCTGCTCATTATGAGACTTGTGTGTGATTATTAGAGCTTTATTCATAAACCTGAAAGTGAAGTTTATCTTTCTTTTCACTTTGGTGGTATTCATTTATATCAAACACACACAGACACAAAAGACACACACATACACACACACAAAAAAAACACATGCACACACAAACAAGCACAAACATGCACAAACACACTCACAGAAACATACACACTCAAAAAAACACAAACACACACACACGAATACAAAAACACACACAAACAAGCACAAAAACGCACACACTCAAACACACACGCACACTCACATACGCACAAAATCACACACAAACACACACACACAAACACTCACAAAACATACAAACACACAAAAATATGTGAACACACTCACAAAAAAACACACGAACACAAAAACACGCACACAAACACACACACTCACATACACACAAAAACTCACAAAAATAAACACACACACACAAACACACACACGAACACACAAAAACACGCACACAAACACACAAAAAACACACAAACACGCACACACTCAAACACACACACGCTCACATACGCACAAAATCACACAAACACACACACACACAAACACTCACAAAACATACAAACACACAAAAACATGTGAACACACTCACATACACACAAACACACTCACAAAAACAAACACACACAAACACAGACAAAAAAAAACACGCACAAACACAAAAACATGCACACAAACACGCACAAACAAACACACAAATACACTGACAAACAAACACGCACTCACACACAAACATTCACATACACACAAACATACAAAAACACTCACAAAAACAAACACGCACAAACAGACAAAAAAACACTCACAAACACATACTCAAAACACAGACACACACGAACACAAAAACGTGCACAAACACACAAATACACACACACTCATACACACAAAAACACTCACAAAAAACAAACAAGCACAAACATACACAAACACACACACACAAAACACACGAACACAAAAACGTGCACACAAAAACACGCACAAACACACAAATACACTCAAACAAACACACTTATACACAAACACACAAACACTTGCATACACAAACACACAAAAACACTCACAAAAACAAACACGCACAAACACAGACAAAAAAAACACTCACAGACTCACAAAACACAAACACACACGAACACAAAAACGTGCACACAAACACGCACAAACACACACAAATACACAAACACACACTCATACACACAAACACACAAAAACACTCACAAAAAACAAACAAGCACAAACACACACAAACACACACAACACACAAAACGCACACAAAACGCACATGAACACAAAAACGTGCACACAAACACGCACAAACACACACAAATACACAAACACACACAAATACACAAACGCACACTCATACACACAAACACAAAAACACTCACAAAAAACAAACAAGCACAAACACACACAAACACACACAACACACAAAACGCACACAAAACGCACACGAACACAAAAACGTGCACACAAACACGCACAAACACACACAAATACACAAACACACACAAATACACAAACACACACAAATACACAAACACACACTCATACACACAAACACACAAAAACACTCACAAAAAACAAACAAGCACAAACACACACAAACACACACAACACACAAAACGCACACAAAACGCACACGAACACAAAAACGTGCACACAAACACGCACAAACACACACAAATACACAAACACACACAAATACACAAACGCACACTCATACACACAAACACACAAAAACACTCACAAAAAACAAACAAGCACAAACACACACAAACACACACAACACACAAAACGCACACAAAATGCACACGAACACAAAAACGTGCACACAAACACGCACAAACACACACAAACACTTGCATACACAAACACACAAAAACACTCACAAAAACAAACACACACAAACACAGACAAAAAAACACTCACAAACAAACACACACTCATACACATACACACACACTCACACAAACACAATATTTCAAAAATATTAATAATCTTATAATTAATAGTATTTTAATTGGTATGTTTCTGTCATAAGTGAGTGTTCTTGATTTTTGCTGGTGATGCTCATTATCTTATAGTAATAACATGACAATCACATGAAGGCTCGTTTACAGAACTGTGTCACACTCAGGGCACAAACTCACCGAATGCTTCAGCCAGCAGTCCTTGAACACCGGCCGCATCTTCTTATGCACCACCACATCCTGAAGATCCTCCAGAGACGGATGCTGACCGATCTCCTCTTCAAACGGCAGCATGTACTCGTCTACAGGACCTGAAGGAACACACAGCAGACATGATATAAGCCTCCGGAACAGCAACGTGCAAGAAAAAGGCATGCGTTTAAAGTGGGCGGAGCTTAGAGGCTCAGAACTCACTCTAATTGGTCAGGTACGATGGTTACACTTCCATAAGAACGTCAGTAGATCAGCAGCATTTACTTGAGAAGCAAAATGACTTAAGTATAATAGCATCAATATTATCTCATATTAATGTCATTTTGCTTCTCAAGCACATATATTTTTGAATTCAGAATGTTTAGATATTTTTACTAGAAAACGAAACTAAAATCCATGAGGAAGAACGTCATGTTTTGCAGTGATGAATCAGCTGATGTTCTCACCATCAGCAGCTTTGCAGCGTGACACCAGCTCCCACAGCACCAGCCCCATGGCGTACATGTCTATCCTCAGAAACGCGTCCCGCTGGAAGTTAATCGCGCCCTCCAGCACCTCCGGCGCCATGTACCTCCGTGTGCCAACCTGACGGATTCAAACAGGATGATTTAAAGGCTCCTACATCAGGTTTGCATGCATCCATTCTCATAACATTCATTTCAGCGTCAGCTCTTTCCTCACAGTGTCTGAAACGCCTCACCTGACCGTGTGTGTCTCCCGGTGGTTTCCCCGGCTCAAACCGAACCGCTAACCCGAAGTCACCGACGACAGCCGTGAGATCGGTCTTCAGCATCACGTTTTTACTCTTGAAGTCTCTGTGCATTGAGTTATTTGGATTATTATTTCAGTGATTATTGATGTCTTAATAACAGTTGTGAGGTTAAACTCACCTGTGCGCAATGGCAGGTTTAGGACCTTCTCCTTTAAAGCGCGGCACGTCCTCGTGAAGGTACGCCAGACCGCAGGCCATCGTCTCCGCGATGTGACACAGATCGCTCCAGCTCACCGCGTTCCCCTTCAGATAGTCCGTCAGCGAACCCTGACGACCGCAGAGAAGATTTTAAGAATCTCATTGAATCTCATGTTCTGGACATGAAAATGCATGTTTTTTCCTTCATAATCTCACTATATCAGACTATATGAGCCATAAAAACCTGATGGATCAAATATGATACTTGAAAAATCACACATGCAACCTTTTTTTTTTTGTCTGAAGGTTCAATAAACTCTTCCATTTATATGTCAGGCTTTACAGAGTTAGATTTGTGTCAATTTGCTGCATGCATAAAACTTTCTAAGGGCTCAGATGGTGATTTCTGATCTTTGTTTACAGTCTTCATGACCTTTGACCCCTCACCCTCTCGTGAAACTCTGTGATCAGCCAGAACTCCGTCTCCAGGTTGCTTCCGCGTTTCTCCGCAGCGATGTAGCGCAGGAGGTTATCGTGCTTCATGCCCGGCGTAGAGAAAATGTCCCGCTCGTTCTGCCACGACTGCTTGTCCTGTCGAGCGCACACATCACATTCACAGCTGTTAAGCGGTTTTAAAGGTTGCTAACACAAACAAATTAATAAAAATAAATAAAATCATTGAAATAATACATAAAAATAAAGAAAATCATTAAAATAAATGAATACATACATTTATATAAATTAATGAATTTTTTTTTTAAATAAATAAATAAATAAATATGCATAAAAAATTAAATCATTAAAATAAAAAAATACATAAAAATAAATAAAATAATTAAAATAAATGAATACATATAAAAATGTATTTAAATTAATGAAAAAAATTTTTTAAATAAATAAAAATGCACAAAAAATCTAATCATTAAAATAAAAAAACGTAAAAATAAATAAAATCATTAAAAGAAATTAATACATAAAAATTGATATAAATTAATGAAAAAAATTAAATAATTTAAATAAATAAAATAAAAATGCACAAACAAACAACAACAAATCATTAAAATAAAAAATACATAAAAATTGATATAAATTAATGAAAAAAATAATAATTTAAATAAATAAATATAAATAAAAACATTTAAATAAATACATAAAAATAAATAAAATAAATAAAATCATTAAAATAAATACATAAATAAACAGAAACACAGCTAGCTTGCATCGATATAGTATAAACAGGCAGTATTTTAAGTAAAAGCAAACAAACCTAATACGAACCTGAATGGTGAAAATCTTCACGGTTACATAATAAATAAATACTTTAATAAATATATATATAAATGTATTCATATATAAAAAAAATACATAAATAAAACCATTAAAATAATAAATAATAGAAATAAATGAAAAATAAATAAAAACTTAAATAAATAGAATCGCAGTTAATGCTTTTGCCACATTTTCAAAAAACAAATAAATAAACAATTATATATAAATTTATTTTAAAAATAAAATAAATAAACATACATACATAAACATAAATAAATGCACTAAAATAAATAAACAGAACTGCAGTTAATGCATTTGTCATCACTGTTCAGCATTAAAGGAATAGTTCATATTTCCATAATAGGAAAAAAAAAATACTATGGAAGTCAATGGGTGCCGTCAACTGCCTGGTTATCAACAATCTTTAAAATATCTTCTTTTGTGTTCAACAGAAGGAATAAACTCATACAGGTTTGGAACAACATGAGGGTGAGTAAATGATGACAGAATTATGGTGAACTATCCCTTTAACATGAAACGCTCTGTGACCGTTTCAAAGCCTAGTGAGCTCGTTTGCATCTATATAGTCAGCATTTTAAGTAAAAGCAAACAAAATGAATGAGCACCTGAATGGGGAAAATCTTCACGGCTACATATTCGTTCATCATCTGGGCCTTCCACACGCAGCCGAAGCGTCCTCGGGCTTTAACCTCCAGCAGCTGCAGAGGCTTCAGTCCCACCAGCGGTGACGGAGGAGACGGACCGGGGTCCTGCAGCACACGTCACATGATCAACATCTATAATTCCACGAATAATACTAATACTTAAATATAATACAGACTAACGGTCTAAACTCAGAACAAAGACATCAAATAACACTGTCAAAAGAACCACTAGGTGGCGCCAGAGAGCAGAAAAAACAAACGCTTGACACAGGAAATGAACTGTAGCTGTTGAAACACCGGGAACAAATGTGAGAGATCAGAGTAAAGCCGGCGCTGAGACTCGTGTTACACCGGAGAGAAACGGATGAGCGGCGAGGAGACCGACCTCGTTGATGTCCACGTGTCCATAGGGCGGCTTGCGGTGCCGGTACATCCAGAAGGCCAGCAGCAGGGCCATGGAGAGCATAGTGATGGGCAGCAGAGAGTAAACCAACACGTTCAGCAGCGACGGCGTCGGCGGAGGAGGCTCGATGACTGACAGACCAGAGAGAGAGAGACGGTTAGACAAGAGCAAACAACAGCCTTCTGTCTAATTAGCAATTATAAAACAGAGCGCTGACTCTAAAAATGAATTTGAGGAGCAAATAAATAAATGTATAAAATAGATAAATCAAAAATAAATTAATAAAAGTAATTAATATAAATGCATAAGAATAAACAAATAAATTCATTACAATACATAAATAACTCATTAAAAACAATAAGTTCTCAAATTATAAAAATAAATGCATTAAAATATAGATTAAAGAAATAAAAATACAAAAATTATATAAAAAAAAAATTCTCAAATTATAAAAATAAATGCATTAAAATATAAATTAAAGAATAAAATAAAAAATTATATATTAAAAAATAATTTCTCAAATTATAATAAAAATAAAAATATTTTAAAAAATAATTTCCCAAATTATAAAAATAAATGCATTAAAATATAAATTAAAGAATAAAATAAAAAAATTATATATTAAAAAATTTCTCAAATTATAATAAAAATACAAAAATATTTAAAAAAAATAATTTCCCAAATTATAAAAATAAATGCATTAAAATATAAATTAAAGAATAAATAATAAAAAAAAAATGTTAAAAAATAATTTCTCAAATTATAAAAATAAATGCGTTAAAATATAAATTAAAGAATAAAAAAAATAAATACAAAAAAATACTTTAAAAAATAATCTCAAATTATAAAAATAAATGTAATGTAAGAATAAATAAAAATACAAAAATGATATATTAATAATAATAAATTCATGAATTCATAAAAAACAGAATACATTAAAAATTATAAATACATTCATAAATTAAATTAATAAAATAAATGCATTGAAATATAAATAAAAAAATAAATAAAATGTAAATATTAATAAATGCATAATAAATAAATAAACATTAAAATACATTAAATTATAAATAAATTCATAAATTCTAAAAACAAACAAAACAAAAACACATAAGAATAAATAAATGCATTTAAATATAAGTAAATAAATAAAAAAGGTCCTCTCACCTGGTCCGCTGACGTCGGGCAGGTGTGTGAACCTCTCGTTGCAGAAGTTTCCTTCACAGCAGCAGAAGAACACCTGAGGGTTTTCCTCTGTGGCCACACACTCCTGTCTGTGATAGTGAGACCAAACGAGACGCTCGTTAGAGACGGACAGGCCTTTCTCTCTCAAGAGGGCCGCTCAGACTCGAGAGCTCTTGTTCTTAACGGCATCAGAGAAACATTCAGCTTTTGACTCTGCGGCGACAGTAAATTCATCTCCTCTCCTCTGCCATCTTGTGATAAAAGCCTAGAGGCTGATGGGAAACACTTAACGATCTGCCTTCAGCGCTAATGAACAGACTCTTCAACAACCTTTAGAAGCATCCAGACAATTCTTTATTGTTGTTACTATTATTATTAATATAAAATGAATAAATAAATAAATAAATAAATAGACATTGATATAGATAATTCTCTAGAAAATATTTGCTATAGTTCTCAACATTTATCCATTAAATAAATAAATCAGTATATTAATAAAATTGGCTGTTTCTCAATATTTATCCATTAATAGGCTAACACGTAGAATATTTTAAATATTTTAAAAATATTAAAATATTAAATATTTTATAAAATATTCTATGTATTATTTAATGGATAAATATTGAGAAACAGCCAATTTTATTAATATACTGATTTATTTATTTATTTGTAAAATATTCTACTTTATTTAATGGATAAATATTGAGAAACAGTTAATTTTATTAATATACTTATTTATTTATTTGTAAAATATTCTACTTATTATTTACTGGATAAATATTGAGAAACAGCACATTTTATTAATAGATAGATAGAATATTTTACAAATAAATAAATAATAAATAAATCTATCTATCTATTAATAAAATTTGCTGTTTCTCAATATTTATCCAGTAAATAATAAGTAGAATATTTTACAAAATAAATAAATCAGTATATTAATAAAATTTGCTGTTTCTCAATATTTATCCATTAAATACATAGATTTATTTATTATTTATTTATTTGTAAAATATTCTATGTATTTAATGGATAAATATTGAGAAACAGCTAATTTTATTAATAGATATTTATTTATTTATTTATTTATTTGTAAAATATTCTACTTATTATTTAATGGATGAATATTGAGAAACAGCAAATTTTATTAATAGATAGATAGGTTAATAAATAAATCTATCTATCTATTAATAAAATTGGCTGTTTCTCAATATTTATCCATTAAATAATAAGTAGAATATTTTACAAATAAATAAATAAATAAATCTATCTCTCTATATATTAATAAAATTAGCTGTTTCTCAATATTTATCCATTAAATAATAAAGTAAAGTATTTTATAAATAAATAAATGAATAAATAAATAAATCAGTATATTAATAAAATTTGCTGTTTCTCAATATTTATCCATTAAATAATAAAGTAGAATATTTATCCATTAAATAATAATAATATAAATTAAATTATTTAATGTAATAAATAAATAGATTTATTTATATTTATATTTTCACAATATTTCTTCTTTTACTTCTGAAATGTCTTAATGACTTAATGAAATGCAAATAAAATAAAATGAATAAAAATTATACGGCAATATATCTAATATTTACCGAAGCTAAACTGCAAAAGCTCAATCAGAAATCTTCACGATCAAACACCACAAAGATGTGTTTAATTTTCTTTATGTCAAATATTTTTTTCTTCTTGTGACTTTGGGGCCGATGTGAAGGTGGAATATGGATATTTCTTAACCAATCGCTGACAGACAGAAGTGTTGCAGTAAAGCACACAAACACCTTTAACTAACAAGGGTCAGAAAGGCCTGGAAAATGTTTCTGAAAAATGCAAAAACACAAAACACTGACTAAGAGACTTCTGGGGGAAAATATAAATCAAAAGCTTGATAACTGTGGAGTGTGAGCTCTTTGTTTCTATTGAGTTTCCCTCATTGTTGTGTTTCTCTGCAGGGAACAAGAGAGAAAACACCAGAGCCGATTGTGCTGATGGAGCGTCTGCTGGATTCACAGCGTCCGAGCGCAGGCCAGAGGTCACGTGATCAACCGAGGAACACGTCTACGTGAACATCTCTTCTGCTCCACTAAAGAAAGTCAGTCGTACAAGTTTGGAAAGATGTAAGAGTGAGTAAAGGAACTATTCTAATACATTATAAATCACAAATAATAAGAAATTCAACATCAATTCAGCACAGTTTCACTGCCAACTTCAATCTGTTTCTCTGAAATCCCATTTAGCCTCTGAAATGTGGGGAATGTGAAGCGTTTACCTGCGGCTCTATTTTAAAAGCAGCTCCCGGATGATCAGATAACACAGGATCGGTGCGGGAATCTTTTTTAAGCAGCAGATACAGAGACTGGCCCACTTCCTCAAACGCAGTCGCTCTGAGATTATTTTACCAATAAAGTGATGTTCTCGAGAGCCGAGCGACAACATGAAGATTCACCATAAAAAAATCTCATTCAAAAGCACAGAAACGTCACACTAAGAGTTATCATAGGAGCAGATCAGAGGGGTGATTGAAGCAATGCAAAACAATAAATAAATAAATAAATAAATAAATAAATAAATAAAAGTAAGTAAGTTCTCTAGCATCATCTTATTTCTGCAAGATATTTCAAGAAAACTTTGCCTAAAGCCAGGCTGGGTGGAAATAAACTGAACTGAAATAATAAAGAATAAAACAAAATACAAAATAAATATAAAAAACAAAACAAATAAGAATGATTATAAATATATAAAATTAAAAAATAAATTATTATCCATTTATTATTATTATTAATGCATACATACACAAATAATCAAATAATCAACTAAAATAAATCAAATGTGATCTCAATAATAAATAAAATATAAATTAATAAATCTAAAATAAAATAAAAAACACTTTATAAAATATATAAATTAAAAACTTAATTATCCATTTATTTTTATTATTATTATTATTATTATTAATAATAATAATAATATAAAATGAATAAATAAATAGACATTGCTATAGATAATTCTCTAGAAAATATTTGCTATAGTTCTCAACATTTATCCATTAAATAAATAAATCAGTCTATTAATAAAATTTGCGGTTTCTCAATATTTATCCATTAAATACGTCGAATATTTTACAAATAAATAAATAAATAAATAAGTCTACCAATAAAATTTGCGGTTTCTCAATATTTATCCATTAAATAATACATAGAATATTTTACAAATAAATAAAATCTATGTATTTATTAATAAAATTTGCTGTTTCCCAATATTTATCCATTAAATAATAAGTAGAATATTTTAAAAATAAATAAAATCTATGTATTTATTAATAAAATTTGCTGTTTCTCAATATTTATCCATTAAATAATAAGTAGAATATTTAAAAAAATAAATAATTAAATCAGTATATTAATAAAATTGTCTGTTTCTCAATATTTATCCATTAAATAACACTTAAATAAATTTTAAAATATTTTATATTTTAAAATATTTAAAATATTCTATTTATAAAATATTCTACTTTATTATTTAATGGATAAATATTGAGAAACAGCAAATTTTATTAATAAATAGATATATTTTATTTTTATTATTATTATTATTATAAATGCATAAATACACATAAACAATTTTATATATATATATATATATATATATATATATATATATATATATATATATATATATTAAATCTAAAATAAAATAAATAAACATTATTAAATATATATAGAAATTGAATAAATAAATAATTCATTTATTATAAATGCATAAATACACAAATAATCAAATAAACAACTAATAAATTACTAATTTGATATGTTTAATAATGTTTAAAAAATTATAAAAATTAAAAAACAATAAAATATTAAGTCTAAAAATAAACAAACTTCATTAAAATATATATAAATTGAATAAATAAATTATTATCAATTTATTATTATTACTATAAATGCATAAATACACAATCAAACAAACAACTAAAATAAATCTAACATCTGTGTTCATTAATTGGAAAATGGCCATAATGATTGGTTTGGTTGAAATAATGACTTATCAAATAAATGAATAAAATAAATATATATATATCAGTCTAATGACAACATTTGGTGTTTCGCAATATTTCTCCATTTGCTCTGAAATAACAAAAACCCTCTCGTTTTACAGTGATATATCTAAAAATGTGTCAAGTGGAAAACAACTAGATTTTTAATTCACTTATAATAACTGATTTGCTCTGAAATTATGTCTTAAGTTCTTTCAAGTTAAAACTAAATAAATAAACACAGACATTAATATCATATACTGTATAATTAATGGCCATAATGGTTTGGTTGAAATAATGAGCGATTTAATCTCTATAATTCTCTAAATCCTCATCAATATCAGCAGCGATCCGTCCTTCACGTTCAGGTGCTGTAAGTAGGTCAGCGGTGAACACAATTAATTCAGGACAAACGGAGAAAAGAAACATTAAATAATGAGTCTGAACTTGCTCACAAGGCGGAAACATCCAGAGATTTATCCCACAAAACAGCGACGCAGAATCTCTTCCGAGACCTCAGCGAGTTTCCTTAGAAATCACACGATGATGTAAGACGGCTGCAAAACTTCCTGCGACTCCGTAACCTAACCTAAACTAAAGCACAACCTTTCATTGCAGTGCATTGTGGGATAGGAAATACATTATATGATCTATTTCAATGGCGATATAAGACACAACCCTCGATCAATCACACTCAAGGTCAACACGGATTTATCCCCTTTCACAAACTCGCATCCAAAGACCTGAGCTGAACATCTGAACAGTTATTGTGTGTCATACATCAGCTGAAATGAAGACGATGAGCGGCTGCTGAAACCACATGAACAGATACACATGAACTAGCTTCAGCTACTGCACTCTCTCTT